>JAJPUD010005299.1:130926-152864 GCA_023553655.1 Myrmecobius fasciatus
GCGGGGCTCCGAAATCAGGACCTCGCGGGGCTCCGAAATCAGGACCTTGCAGGGCTCCGATATCAGGACCTCGCAGGGCTCCAAAATGAGGACCTCCAAGGGCTTTGAAATCAGGACTCCCAAAGGCTCCGAAATCAGAACCCCTAGGGGCTCCGATATCAGGACCTCCAAGGGCTTTGAAATCAGGACTCCCAAAGGCTCAGATATCAGAACCCCCAGGGGCTTTGAAATCAGGACCCCCAAGGTCTCTGAAATCAGGACCTCCAAGGTCTCCGAGATCGCTCCGCTGGGCTCTGAGCTGTGGACCCCGCGGGGCTCCTCCCACAAGCAAAGCTCCGTGGATTGGGCTGCCCAGCGGTCTTCGGTCACCACCCTGCGGTACTCTGGGGCTCTCGAGTCGCAGACCTCCTTTGGCCAAACCACTATGACTGGAGGCGAGCAGCCCTCGCAGAGCTCCAGCGGCCAGGGCTCGGGGACCACCATCCGTCAGGCCTCACAGAGCGTCCTCACCACAGAGGCCCAGACTTCCCCGAGCCAGAGCTCAGTCAGGACCTCCATCCCTCTGGGCTCCCAGAGCAACGTAGTGATCCAGGACGTTGACACTGCCGAGACTGCCAAGACTTCCATCCCTCAGACCTCCGAGACCGACAATATTGCTCAGACCCTGGGAACCCAGGCGTCCCGCAGCAGTGAGGGCTTGGGCCCCGTCTACTACAAGAGCTGTGGCAGTCACCGTCACCACTCCGGTTACTTGGCCGATGATGAAGGCACCCTGAAGCAACCCAAGGTAAGAGGCGCTGGGCTCTTCCTGGAAAACTGCCCTTCACTTTGCAGCAGCAGTATCCCAGCCCTCAGCTTCCCCGGTCACAACCTTCCCCACCACCCTGGGAAGCTGATCTCAGCTGACCCAGCTGGTTCTCAGCTCTCCCCCCCACCCCGAAACCGGCCCAGGACCTCAGCTCCTCGCTCACACCTACAGGAATCCCTAAATTCGAGCTTCTCCTCCCTATGCCCTCCCCAGGACCAGGTACCCACGAGCTCGCCTCATCTAACAGAATAAGAGTCTTCGGCCCTGCCCTTTACTCTGTCATGACACCCCTCCCTATCCAGGGATTCCACACCCCACTAGGCCCACATTGTACCCTTCAGTGCACTTCAATACCCTGGGCCATACTCCCACGTGAGCCCCGTCCATCCACCCTCACTCCACCTAACTCCATAGGATTGGCCAGCCTGGATTCCCTACAGACCTAAGTTCCTCATGTGACCACAGGGTCCACATCTGACCTCCGCACTCTACTCTCATTCTCTTTCCTCTTCTAAAAGAGCCCTTACCTTCCTTTCTACCAGGGGAATCCCTTAGATTTAATTTCACAGTATCCCCTCACCAGCAGCCTGCCCCTTAATGTGGTTCCATGCTGGCCCTAGGAAGCCTGAATTTGGGCTTTTAAAGCCAAGTAGCCCCTTCTGAAAGCTAGCCCGTTTTCCCCAAAGCCAGCCTACTTGGGTTCGGCAGCTGGGGTTCAGGGAAAATACCCTTATTTGGTGTCAGGAAATCTGGATTGGAATTTCCCTTCTTTGGGCCACTCACCACCTGGGTGACCAGGGGGGTGTCCGGCCACCTTTCTGACCGTTTAAGGAAAGGACCACTGTCAGCTCTCCATCTCAGGGCCATAGGAGAGAAACGATCATTGATTGATTAAGCTGGATAAAGAGCATGTCGGAGCCCATCCACCGTGTTGACCTTGGAGCCACTAATACATATGGTGGCTGTGTGACCCTGTATAAGTCACTGGACTTCTCACTGCTTAAGTCTAGGAACCCCTCTAAGACACAAAGAAGATGCAAAGAAGTTGTCCTGGTCTGTATTGAAGTTTCTCCAATAGGAGCTCCCTAATCCAATTCAATTCTATATCCCAGCTGTGGGGGTGGATGGGTGGGACAGGGTGTTGCTGTCCAAGGTCCTGGGAATACAATGGCAACAAATGAGTCCCTGCCTTAAGAAACTTACAATCTGTTGCTCAAATGAAGTAAAAGATGTCAAGTTCTTTGTGAGAAATGTCATTTAAAAAAGAAAGCAACAACCCAGTAGCTCCTGTGAAGACCAGAATTCACTTAAACCTGGTTTGAACAACTGCTAAGTGCTTGACCTTGGAAATGTAAAGACAGACATGAAAAGCAAGAAAGTTACTTTCTTCTGGGGGATACAAACAAATCAACAGGCCAATCATTTGATTCTGTTTAAGCATTTATTAATTGCCTTCTGTAGAATGGCATAAACTGGGAAGACCTGGGTTCAAGTCTCACCTCAGCTCATGACTGGGAGACCCTGTGACACTTAACCTGTCTAAGATGATAGCCTGTAGAGAAGCACAACTTAAACATTAGTGGTGGGAATTTCCTCACCTGGGAGCTCCCTGTTCCAAGGAAATCATAGGTCTGCGGCCCGTCCCGGCTGTGTGCTGGGCATCGAGCTGGGCGAATTGGAAAAAAATGGCCCCTGTCCTTGACAAGCTCCCCTTTCATCCTTATAATGTGGCCCCTGTCCTTGACAAGCTCCCCTTTCATCCTTATAATGTGGCTTGCAAAAGCACTGTGGAGCTCCTTCACCAGACCTGATTCCCAGAGCCGATGGTTCCTTTCGAGGATGAAGATTTGAGGTCGGGAGGCTCTTTGGGGAGTGGAGTGGAGAGGAGGCTCCTCGTAGTGTTCTGAGCGGTCACCATTGGTGGAGTGGAAATGTTCCTCAAAGAGGGTCCAAGAAATGTGGAAGCTCTGGGGGCCTTGCTGGACTCAGGTGATGGTGTACTGGCCTAGAAACCAGGGAGTTCCTCCCCCATTAGCAAGAAGTAACATGGGTGCCCACCCATTGCTCTCCAGATTTAGGACCCTGGGCATCCCTTCTTTTGTGCTATGGGTGGAACGGTACGTGTGTGGAATCAGCACACCACTCATGTGCTTGCCCCAACACTCAGCCAGACTTCCTTCCTCAAAATCTAAAATGGCTCCTTAGGTGCTACTGATTTTTTTTTCTCTTTGGGATTGAATTCTGGAAATTAGTAGTGGGCATGGGCATCCCCACATGGGCAGCATTTTGTTCTGAGTTTTAGGTGACCTGTCACAGAAGAGGATAGAAGTATCCTGGATTCTGGAGCACCCACTGAGCACTTAACTCATCCCCAAATGTCCCAATACCCCAAGAAGCCGGACGTTTGGAAGATTTGGGCTTTGGTCCAATGGTAGCACCATGCCTGGCATGTAGTAGGCAATTAAATCCTTCCTGCCTGCCTTTTCCCTCTCTTCTTCCTTCCCTTTCTCCCCTTTCTTTCCTCCCTCCTTTCCTTTTCTTCCTTTCTCCCCCTTTCTTCCTTTTTTCCTTCCCTTCATTCTTCCTTCACTCCCTTCTTTCTTTCTTCTCTCCTTTCCTTTCTTCCTCTCCTGCTTTCTTCTTCCATCCTCTCTTTCTTTTCTTTCTTCTTATCCCCCACAGCAAGCAAGGTGCCTGCCACATAGTAGGCATTTCACACGTGGCCGGGGAAACGTTGAATGTTTTCTTCTGCTAGAGCGTGAGCTCCCTGAGGAGAGGGCCAGGTTTGCTTTGGGCCTTGTGGCGGAGTGCCTGCTGGGGACACTTCCTTGAATAATACAGCTCAGCAGCTTTTCATCTCAGAGACTTGCCAGAAATGGCGTGTGAAGGTACCCCAAAGGCTCCCCCTCAGTGCAGGGTAAGAACTCTGGGACGTCCTTCCCCAGAGGACGCCCTCCTCCCCACCGCCCTGGGCGCTCGATAATTACCCTCGTCGATTTGTGTTTCAGGTACACAAGCGGCCGGTGTTCGCTCGTAACTGTCCTCGTTGATCTTAGTTTCAGGTGCACAAGAGGACGGTGTTCGCCAATATGGGACCCGTGGGCAAAGCGCATGGTCCTCTCCGGCCCCCCTGCCCATTATACATTCCCATGCCTCCCCGGGCCCACGGCCACAAGAAGCCCCCCAAGTCAGAACCCTTCTCTGAATTCTTGGACTTCCTGGCCACGGGCCCTGCCCTAGACAGCCTCCAGCTGGTGATGGACGAGGCTACCAAGAAAATGACCCAGCTGCACACAGATACCGGCCTGCCCCTGTTCGACGTGGATAAGGGCCCCAGTCGGAAGGCGAGGGAGCGGAGGGATGCCATAGAAGTGGCTCGGAGACTCCGCAGGGACCGCCCTCACCTGTATCCCACCTTCCCTAACAATTACCCGTCGAGCTCCAGTTCCGAATCCAACTTCCACTACGGCAGAGATGAGTGCAGGGGCCCCTCTGACGGCCATGGCCGAGGTCCCCTGGGCAGATTCTTCCTGAATCCTCCGTGGCTGCGCGCCAAGGTCTCCCACTTTCAGCAGCGGAATCCTCTGTCCCACCTCCCACCCATCCCAGAGAAGTTTCAGCTAGAAAGAGATTTGAAGCATATTCTGCAGAAGGTACTGTTCGGCAGCGGCCCCGGCTGGGGGCTCTGGGAGGAAGCTGGACAGAGCCCAAGCTCCTGTCCTCCCCCCCCAACTCAGGCCAGGACATGGGGTGGTGAGAAGGGGCGAGGAGGTCCTTCCTCACATCCCAGATGTTACATGGTCCATAGGGCGGGGCTTGTTAACTTGGGATGATCTGGGACACGGGGAGCCGGAAGCTGAGTTGGGTCTCAACTTTGTCCTCCTTCCCTTGCAGAAAATGAAAAACCCCGTGACTTCTCGCAGAGAGGACTTCTTCCTCTGGAACAGGTCCTTGGACCCAGTGGACATGGTCTGGTCCAAAGAGCAGAGGCTGGCATGGCTGGCCAAGCTCCTGGAACCTGTCCGAAGAAAGTCTTTCGAGATGCCCGGCCTGATGGAGATCTTCAATGCTTTGGACAAAGCCAGCAGGACCAAGATTAACAGCCCACGAGGCACAAGCAGCACGGCCTGGCAGCCCTGCCCAAGCCAGATGCCCTGCCCGGCCCATATGCCCCGCGCGGCCCGGATGCCCTGCACGTCCCGGATGGTCAACTCAGCCTGGATGCCCTGTGTGGCCCAGATGCCCAGCCCACCTGGGATGCCCTGCACCCGGATGGCCAGCCCACCCCGGATGCCTTACACGGCCCAGATGCCTAGCCCCTCTGGGATGCCCAGTCCAACCCAGATACCCTGCTCGACCCAGATGCCCAGCCCAACCCGGATGCCCAGCCCAACCAAGATATCCTGCTCGACCCAGATGCCCAGCCCACCCGAGATATCCTGTTCGACCCAGATGCCCAGCCCTACCCGGACACCCAGCCCATTCGAGGTTCTCAGTCCATCTTCCATTCACAGTCCTCCGTCGCTCCCTTGCATGGCCAGCAAGTCCTCCCAGACAGAATGGGCCAACCTCAAAAGGTCCAGTTCCCTGAAGCCCATCCCCGTGTGCCGGAGCAGTGTCATGGAAAAGGGCATCCAGACGGAGACCCGAGGCCCCAGAGGCAAGCCCAGCGGCATGGAGCAGGAGCTGAACTTCATCAAGGAGGAACTCGAGAGGGAGCTCCTGGAGCTGCTGCTGGGCTCCCTGAACCCAAAGTCGGCGTCGTCCTCCTCCTCCTCCTCGCTGAAGCTGCCGGCCTACAGCCCCACCAAGGAGCCCTTCCACACGCTGGACTTCCTGGCGGAGCACCAGCTCTTCCCGGCCCTGCAGGACGTGGTGAGCCAGGCCGTGCTCAGACTGAGCCTCGCGCGGCGCAAGAACGGGGCCCCGCTCTTCCCGGCGCTGCAGCGCTGCTTCAGCGAGGCGAGGGGGGAGCAGTACGAGGAGGAGGAGGAAGAGGAGGAAGAGAAGGAGTCCAGCCGTGCAAACCCCAAGCAGCGGGAGCAGCACGTCCCCCAAAAGTCCGTCTGGTACCTTCCAGAGATCACTATCAACAAAGAGAGCAAACCGGTCATCACCCAGCCCTTCAACACCAAGGAGAAGCGGACCCTGCTGTCCGTGACCGTGCCTCTGCCCAGCAGCGCCTCGGCCCGGCTGCAACGGGAAAAGGCCCAGGCCGAAGCCAGGGCCCTGGCAGAGGCCAAGGCCCATGCCCAGGAGCTCAGATCCCTGTCTCACATCAAAGCCAGAGTCCGAAGAGACTCCGAGAGTATGAGAAAGGTATCTTAGCCTGCCCACGCTGAGGAGGCTGGAGGGGGTGGGAGGAAGGAACGTCCTGCCCCCCTCCCCCCAGCTCCAGCCTTGGCCTTCCTCCCCCCTTGACCTTCCTCCTCTCTTTCCTTCCTCCAGCAGCTCCCCAACCCTCCTGTGGGACTCCTTTTGTGTGTCTAAGCCAGTCCCTGAGGGGAGGAGGGCAGGGCCCTGGAGTCCCCTAGGCCACAGCCCTACCTCTCCTCCTCACTCCGACTCCTACAAGGAGGATTAGAATCCATCCAGCCTTGAAGCGGGAGTGGGGGGTGGCGGTGGGAGGCCATGGCCCACTGCCTTCATAAACACCAATAAAGGTTTTCTTGGGTTTTTTTAAAGCAACTTTTTTTTTTTTTTAAACTGTCATCTTTTAAAGATTTCCATTCCAGGCTCTAGGCCCTGAGGTCTGTGATTGGCCCATCCCCTGGGTCCCCACCCCTCCCCCAGCTGACTTGGAGCCAAGGTCATTGGGGTGTCTGGGTGGGGAGAGGTGATGGAAGCATTTACCTCGGCCAATGGTTCAGTGAATGCTCCCTGGATCGGCCCTGAAGTTCAGGTGGGCCTTGGAGGTCAAGGGGACTCAACGGGGAGGTTAATGGCACCGGACCACTTGTACCTCTAGAAAGCTCCTTGGGGCTCTCCTTAGGCAGGTCTCCTTGGGTGAACAAGGGCAAGGAGTCTCAGGTCCCTTGGGGCGATGAGTCAAGCTGCTCTCTGTCCACTACCTCAGGAGGAATGGAGCTGGGGGGTGGGAAGAGTGAAAGCAGGACCCCTCAGGAAAACGCCCTCCTAAGTAGTACACAGAAATGTAGAGAACTGATATCCTGATGTCCTAGAACCTTCTGGCTCCCAACACACTTACTAAACCCTGGACATGGGTCCTCTGGAGGCCAGAACACACAAGTGGTTGCCCCTTGGGCCACGTTCTGGAATAGGAGAGTGTGGCTGGGCCCTGGGTCTATTGGCTCTGTGCAGCATAGCAGGAGTGATTGGTGTGACAGCTAGAATCCATATAACAATATTTGGAGGGAAGGGTCTAGAGAGGGAGAGGAAGAGAAGGGTCTAGAGAGGGAATGAGGGGTTTAGAGAGGGAGGGAAGGGTCTAGAGAGGGAATGAGGGGTCTAGAGAGGGAGGGAAGGATCTAGAGAGGGAGGGAAGGGTCTAGAGAGTGAATGAAGGGTCTAGAGAGGGAATGAGGGGTTTAGAGAGGGAAGGAAGAGTCTAGAGAGGGAGAGAAGGGTCTAGAGAGGGAATGAGGGGTCTAGAGAGGGAATGAGGGGTTTAGAGAGGGAAGGAAGGGTCTAGAGAGGGAGGGAAGGGTCTAGAGAGGGAATGAGGGGTCTAGAGAGGGAGGGAAGGGTCTAGAGAGGGAATGAGGGGTTTAGAGAGGGAGGGAAGGGTCTAGAAAGGGGGACGTTAGTGTTTGGCTGTGACTGGTCAATGCAGTTTTGGAAGTCTCGAGTGGGAAGGCTGTGTTTTCCAACACCCCCAGCAAGGACTTTTCCAGCTTCTCTGCTTTTAGAGAGGGGGAGGAAGGAGGCAAGGAAGGAAGGAGGGAGGGAGAGGAGGGAAAGGAAGAAAGGAGGGAGGGAGGGAAGGAGGGAAAGAAGGCAGGAAAGGAAGGAAGAAAAGAAAGGAGGGAGGGAAGGAAGGAAGAATGGAAGGAAAGAAGGAAGGAAAGGGGGAAGGAGGGAAGCAAGGAAAGGAGGGAGGAAGGAAGGAAAGAAAAGAGGGAAGAAGAAAGAAGGAAAGGAAGGGAAGGAGGGAGGAAGGAAAGGAAGGGAAGGAGGGAGGAAGGAATGAATGAATGAAAAGAGGGAAGGAGGAAAGGAGGGAGGGAAGGAAGGAAAAAAGGAAGGAGGGAAGGAAAGAAAGGAGAAAGAAGGAAGAAAAGAAGGAAAGGAAGAAGGGAGAAAAAGGAGGGAAGGAGAGAATGGGAGGAAGAAATAAGAGGAAAGGACAGAAGAGGGAAGGAGGTAGGGATAGAAGAGAAAGGAGGAGAGAAGAAAAGGAAGAGGGAAGAAATGAAGGAAAGAAGGAAGGAGGGAAGAAAAGGAAAAAAATGACAGGAAAGAAGGAAGGAGGGTTAAAAGGAGAGAGGGAGAGGAGGAAGGAAAGGAGGAAGGGAAGAATTTATCAGTTGCCTACTATGTTCTATGTGCCAGGTACTATGCTAAACGCTTCATCTCATTTGATCTTCCAAGGCTGGGAGGTGGGTGCTATTAGGATGCTAGAGGCCGCCCATGTCACTTTGGAAGTTTTCATTGGTAGCCTTAATGGGCCTCTCTGCACCTCTCCCTATTGCTGGTTCTGCCCTTTGGGACCAAGGAGAACAGGCCTGGTCCTTTCTCCACTTACCTGAAGACAACTACCCCACCCCAGTCTTCTCCAAGGTAAATATCCAGGGCTTCTCCCATTAGTGCTCACCTGGCGTGAACACAAGACCTTTAACTGCCCTGTTTGTCCCCTCTGCATGTCCTCTAGGTGATCACTCTCCCCACTAAAATGGGGATCCCAGAGTTGAGTGAAGGGTAAAGGGATGGTGTGATGGATATGTTGGGGCTGACAGGTAGTGAGTGCGACGGGAGCAATGGGCACACGGCAGTGGCGACTGCAGGGAGTGGTGCTGCATGTGTCTCTTAGGAATGGGTAGGCTTGATAAGAGCGCCGGTGCGGCGGGGAGAGGGGTTAAGGCAGTGCTGGGTGAGATGGTAGTGATGGGCACGGCAGGAGTGCCCTGGGGGTCAGGAACGTGCTAGGTGCTGAGCACTTGGGCGCAATCTCATTGCATGATGGATGTGATGGTTGTGACTGGCACCTGGCTGATTGTGGTCTCCCTGGTGTAATAGCTCTCCTTTTCCCTCCTGGGCTGCTGCCTAGGCCAGGTACCAGAAGTTGAGCAAGACCCTCAAGAAGCTGCCCCCGGAAATCTCTCCTAAGTCCCACAAGTCTCTCATGTATCACTTCTCACTCCTCAACCCCAAGAAGGAATATATGATTCAGTTCCTCATGGACCAAGCCATCAAACTTCTCCTCTACAAGTACAACTATGAGAAAAGCCTGGCCAAGAAGCTCGGCTTCATCTCCTTCTCTGTGGCTGACACCCTCATGGACCTCATCATCGGCTTCAAGAAAGTCAAGGGCCTAAGTATCCACCTCTCTTCCCAGATCAACTGGCCCTGCGTGCTGGACAAGCTGGAGGCGGCGGAGCGGGCTTCCCTCCTAGAATCCCTCAAGAAGAAGGCTGGCGTCGCCGGCACCGGCACCGCCCCCGGCACCGGCACCGCCCCCGGCACCGGCACCGCCCCCGGCACCGGCACCACCACCTCCTCGTCCAGACGCCACTCCCCTCGGCTGTCCCCCAAGTCTTCCCCCAAGCCCTTTCACAGCCAGTACTCATCGCCCTTGCGGAGGGCCTCGCCCAGGTCCTCCAGGCCCTCCACGGTGCCGGACGGGTCCCACAGGATTTCCTTTCCCACCACGAGCGTGTCGTCCTACATTCCGGTTTCCGAGAGCCAAAGTCGGGAATCCAAGAGCTCGTCCAAAGAACTCTCTATGGATTACTCCAAAAGAGCGTCGTCCAAAGTCTCCAGGCCCTCCGAAACGACGGGGACTTATTTCGAGGACCACGATGAAGAAGAGTATGAAGATGTGGAGGAGTATGAGGAGGGCGTCGAGTATGAGGCGGGGGATGAATATGAGGGGGCTGAGCAAGAAGGGGAGGAAGAGTATGAAGAGTATGAAGAGAAGGAGGCCGAAGAGGAGGAGGGGGAAGAGTATGAGACGCATGAGGAGGTCTGCAATGAGAAATACCAAGAGGAATACGAGGATTATGAGAAGAGGTACGAGGAAGAGGGGGAGGAGGATGAGGAGGGGCAGGAAGAGGAGGAAGGTGAGATGGAGCGAGAGGAAGAAGGTGAGATGGAGCGAGAGGAGGAGGAAGAAGAGGAGGAGGAAGAGGAGGAAGAGGAGGAAGAAGAGACTAGACATCAGGTGTATGAGTTTGAGGCTGAGAGTAAACCTGAGGGCGTGGGGGACTGTGAGGATTTTGATTTCCTGTATGTGGAAAATGCGGAGGATGTTGACCGTATAGTGTTCAAGGACATCTATCAGGCCTCCGAGGATACTGAGCAGGAAATACCCTAGAAGTGCCTCCAGCTCTCCTTGCCCCGCCCCACTGTTCCTAATAAAAGTTATTTTAGGTTACTTCTCTGCTGCTCACTTGGTCCACTTCAGCTCCGGAACCTTGAGAAAAGTGTCACGTCTCGTAGTCAAGCATTAAGGGATTGTTTTTTCATTTTTTAATGGTCCATGCCTCCGATGGTTATGTTTTTGGGGGACAGACAATGCATGGACATTTATTAAGCTCCTGCTGTGTGCTAGGCACAGGGGATACCAAAAACTCAAGAAAGAAGCCCTGTGTTAGGATCGGAGCCCTGCCTCTCAGGACCTGTGGGACATGGCGGACACAGCTCTTTCCCCCTGGAAGCTTCGGTCTCCCCCTCCGGACCGCTTCCTCTCAGATCTCGGCCCTTCCAAGTGGGCTGGCTCAGTGGGGAGGGGGCGGGGGTGGCCTTCAGGTCAGATGGAATGGAAGTAGAGAGCAAAGCCAAGTTCACTTCTGCCTCAGATGCTGTGACACCAGCCAAGTCACTCACCTTGCCAAGCTGTTAGCCCTGCCAACTGGGGATAAAGCCCACCTCGCAGGGCTCTTGTGAGAATGAAGTGAGGATACCCGGAGCGTGCTTTGTAAACTTCCAGGGTTGCCCAGCACTTTTGCTATTAAGGGCAGGCCTATACAACTCCATGTTCCCTCCAAAAGCCAAGGCTCGAGGAACAGGCAGAAGACGGCCTGGAAGAGAAGGCTCAGCAAACTACTTGGGCCTTCGCTCCCTTAACAAACATTTAGTAAATGCCTACTCTGTGCCAGGCACTGTCCTAAGTGCTGGGCATCCAGGTACCAAGGGGCACAATGTGCACACATTAGGGCTAAACGCCAACGAAGGAGAAGGGAGAACGTGGAGAAGAAAGCCCAAAGTCACCAAGCCAGGTGGGAAATCAGAAACCCAAACTTCGGGCGCTCAAGGGCAAGCTGGGTAGTGATGCTTCCAGCTGCCGGGCAGAGGGACCGAGAGTGGAGATGGGGGAGTCCCAAGAAGGTGGGATCTTGCAGGACCTGGAAGTTTTGCCCAGAATGAGCTTCCTGGGGCCTGGGTGAGAAGTCCAATGCCCCACATGTGAGCCTGGGTGGAGACTCCATCCTGAGCAGAGCAGAGAGCGTGGCCTGAGCTCGATCGGGGCAGCCACCTCTGGTAGTGCAGCCCCCCATCATTTGGGCAGCCCGCATTCACGTCCACCGCGGTCCTCGGGTCGTTTTCTGACAAGCCGCTCTCAGTGTTTCCTGCTTCCCTGATCTGCCATTAAGCTTCAAGGCCGGGTCCTGTGCCAGCTCTGTGACTGGGACATGTCTCATTGCCCCTCAGTCCCTCAGTCCCTGCTATGGAGAGCCCTCGGATTTCTCACCCCCACATCCAAGATGTCCCGAGCTATTCTTTCACCTTTGCAGCATCTCCCCATTGACTCTTTTCCCTCCCCGCTCCTCCCCTCCATAGGCCCTCACACCTGAACTATAGCAATTGCTGCCAGGGTCTGCCTCCATCTCTCCCCTGCCATACATCCTCCATTCAGCTGGGAAAGCTCAGTTCTGACCGTGTAGCTCCTACTCAAAAGACTCCAGTGGCTTCCCTCTGGTTCTGGTTGGCCTTCAAAATCCTCCCCAACTTGGCCCCCTCCCACCTTTCTAGGCTTCTCCAAACCTTACTTCCAGCCATGTGATCAGTCCATGGCTGTCCCGTGAACAAGACCCTCCATCTTTCAGCTCTCTGACCTTGCCTGGAAGCCCTTTCCCTATCCTGCTCCAACCATTGACGTCCCTGGCTTCCTTTCAGTCCCAACAGGAAGCCTTCCCAACTTCTCTTGATTCCAGTGCCTTCCCTCTGTTCATCATTTCCTATTTATCCTGGATATTACCGGATTTGTCTGTCTGATTGCATGGGGTCTCACACATTGGATCGTAAGCTCCTTGAGGGCAGGGACTGCCTTTTGCATCCAAAGTGCCAAGATGATGCTTGGAACACAGTAGGCACTTGAATGGACTTCTCTAACAGGGTTTCTGGGCTTATCACATGGCCAGCTTGCCCCCCCCAGCAAATCAAAGGCACCCAATTGTTCCTCCCAAATACTCTCCTTGAAATGGCAAGTATTGCAATCCCCCCAAAAGCAGGAAGTAGGGAATCACTTCCCAAGGCATCCCTGGATCTCTCTTCCCTTCTCTGACCCAAAGTTCCTCTTAATCGAAGGTCATACTGAAAGCATGACCCCCAACGTGGGCCACGATCCAGCAACATCTGCCCAACTAAACCATCGGGCTAATTTGGGTGTCCCGTCCCCTACCCATCCCCAAGATCCACTTTCCGAGGAGTAAGCCCACAGGTGGAACCTGGGGAACCCATCCAGAAGAAGAGAGACCAGAACCTTCCCTCCCTCAAGTTGCTGCCTGCAAAAGCCCAATCCTTTTCTCCAGCACTAACTTACCCCTGCCATTACCCTAAGGCCAGATCAAAAGTGGAGGGGCAGGCTGGAAAGAGGCTCAAGGTTGTGAGATGAGGCCCTATCTAGTGAGGCTGCTTCCAATCAGAGGTGCATTTGGGCTTTTCTGTGGGGTCCATCACCACAGAAGAATATCTGGGGAGACTGGGTCACCTAACAAACAGGTTTTCCTCCCTTCGTTGTTCTCTCTTAGGAAATTCTACTGGGGCCAAGGTGGCGTCAAGATGGTGGAATGAGAAGCAACTTGACTCAACTCAGCCAACACACGTTATGCTACAACCACCTAGAAAAAGCACCAGACTTAATTCTGACCCAGAAAGGCAGGAAAAAGTCACAGCAAGCCATTTTTCCAGTCTTGGGCAGCTCAAGAAGACAAACAGAGGTCAGTGGATGCTGGTAGGGATTGTCCAGCAGTCCACCAGCTGCAACAGAGACATTCCGGGAGTAGAAGCAGAAAGGGACCTGAAAGACACTATCAAAATAGGAATGCCCAGAGCAAAAAGATCCTGAGGACCCCTATGCTGCTACCGAGAACAAGGACAGGTGCTATCTGTTGGCCCATGACCCAGTTCATGGTCAGAGATCCAGAGTGAAAAGGAACAGTTGTGAGAGAACATGGAGTCTAGCTTGCTACTGAGCAAGGCTGTGTGGCCTGAGCCCAGGAATGGGTAAGCTCAGACTGGGAGGGCAGTGGATGGACCTCTTCCCCAAAGTACACAATTTTATAAGCTCTGAAAGTTGTGAAACAGCAGCAGGACAAAAAAAGTCAAAAGTTCTATTTTCCCCAGAAATGAAAAGAGAACAACATGAACATAAAGTCCAAAGTCAAGGAATAGACTGGAAAAGATGAACAAATAAAAAGAAAACCTGATCATAATGAAATACTGTGGTGAGGGAAGCTCAAGAGACAAACCCAGTTACTGAAAACAATGACTTGAAAACATCTACAAGCAAACGTTCAAAGAAAAATGCAGACACGAGTCTAACAAGAATTCCAAGAGGAACCAAAAAGTTAAGTTTTCTTTTTTAAGAGCAAAGAAATTATCTTAAAAACTAAATTTAACCATAGAGGAAAAATTGGGAAGCAACATGAAAGCTCTAAAAGAGAAGAGCTTCATCAAAGAGTCACAAAACCTCCATGAAGAAAGCAACTCTTTGAAAATTAGAATTGCCCAAATGGCTTTGAGATATCAAGAAACTGTAAAAAAAAACAATGTCAAAAGACTGAAAAAAAATTAGAAGGAAATGTAAAATCTCTCCTAGAAAAAAAGAACAGAGCTGAAAATTGATCAAGGAAAGATAATTTAGGAATTATTGGACTTTTTAAAAGTCATAAACAAGAAAGAGCCTAGATTACGAAGGAAAGTTGCTAAGAATCATTGAGTGAAAAGTAAAAATCAAAAGCACCTGCCCCAAATTAAAACTTCCAGGAATGTTTTAGGCAAATGCATTTTAGGCAAAATCCAGGACTGCTATATCAAGAAGAAAATATCATGGACCCACATCAAGATTGCACAAGATTTAGCAGAATTCTAGGTAGAGCACCAGAGTAGACCTGAGACCTCCTGCAAAAGGTACATGGAATGAGAGACAGTGAATGAGCTGAGATCAGCACCAATGGAGGAAAAGCCATCATCAGAGAAATCCACAAATCCACTGAGGTCATTTCACTTGAAAAGAAAGCTGCTTTTCCTGTTCTCTCTCTATCCATGTCTCAATCTGGCTCAGGGCAACACACACACCAGCTTCTCAATAGCCTCGACTATTCAATGGTTTGGAACAGGGAGCCCTAGCTTTGCCCTTATAGCCTCTGTCACAGATTCCGTCTCCTCTGCCTAGCTTGGCGCTATCAATTACTCTGTCCAGTGAAGATTCCAACCCTGGATACTTGTGGAGAAATGAGATCCTAGACTAGTCCGGGAGGGCTCCAATCTGTGAACTCTCACCCTCCTTGCACTCCAGAGGCAAATGCCTGCCTCTACCTCCCAGAACTTCCCAGACAGTGGGATAGAGGGAGATTGGTGGGAATGAGTGCCTCTTTTTATGATTCAGGGAGGGCAAAGGTCTAAAGTATTCAAATAGTATACCTCTATTCCACTCCGGAAGCAACCAGGTAAGTTTCTCTAGTTTATGGTTAATGGATATGTGTGTGGGTGTGTCCAATGAAAGCTATGTAAATTCTGAGTGTGTTTCACATGAAGTGTAGATAAGATATCTCTAGAAGCATCTCCACACAACCCTTTCCAAAAGAGACTTTTGATTCCTAATAGGAAGGGAAGCAGGAGATTAGTGCCATAAGGCTGGCCACTCTGCTCTTCTGAGAGAATTAGATTTTTCCACTAGCATCCCCTGCTTCCACTAAATTTTAAAAATTGTTAAAAGGCAATAATGGTTTTTGTTTGTCTTTTGTTTGTTTGTTTGTTTGTTTTGTTTTGTTTTGTTTTGTTTTTGCTGAGATAATTGGGATTAAGTGACTTGCCCAGGATCACACAGCCAGGATATGTTAAAATTTGATCCTCCTGATTTCAGGACTGGTGCTCTATCCACTACATCAACTAGCTGCCCCGGAAAGTATGTTTTTAGGTTCAAGTTGTTCCTTTTATAGTTAGAAAGTGGTGTCCTAGGCCATCCAAGGAATTTACTACCAAATGATTAGTTACATACAGTCGCAAATAAACCCATTTATCAGTGAGAAATAATTCATTTGGACCCCCTACTTTACTCCAATCAGTATTAGTCAGTTTCATGCTTCACATAAATCATATAGAGGTAGATAGGCTCTTATAGTGAGCCTCAAAATTTAATGTCATGTCCATTGAGGCTTATTTATGTAAACCAGAATAATACCGACAAAGACATCTCCATCCTGTTTTGCTCATATTCCGTGTCCAAGCCCAGCATGGGTGAGATGCTTTGCTGCTCTGGAAAAGTTTCCCAATTTGTTTTTCTACTTTCAGATCACTCTCCCTGATCCAACATACTCATGTTGCCAATATATTCGGGTTAACATCTGGTGGATGCTCCATGCTTCACCCAGCCTGTGATTCCCCTGTCCATGTGTCATTTTGGGACCTCAAGAGCAAGGTCTATCAACCAATGAGATTCTGTATTTCACCACACCTCTTTTGCACATTTAAATTCCAAACCATATTAAAAACCAGGTTAGAGTGTGAGGAAGATCCGAGGTCCACTTCATGAGAGAGGATCATGGACTGTTTAATAAAATGCCATTGGCTCAGTGCTCTGCCTCAGTGGCTTTCCTTGCAAACTGGAAAATCTCCACATGTCTAAACGGTACAGAGAATACCATACCAGACAATATGCAGAATGAACAAGTTCTCCTATTGCAAGCAAGATCTCAGAAATTCTCCCAAGTAGCTGGTACAGTAAGCAGGGGACAGGGACACAATTGTCCCTGGCTCCTCCACAGGTCAGCTTCTTTGCCACAAGCTTTCTCTTGCTCCAGAATCTCTCCCTTAAGGGCTCTTGAACTAGAAATTCTCCAAATTAGTTGGTGCGGTAAGGAGGGGACAAGGACACAATTGTCCCCAGCTCCTCCACATTTCAGTTTCTTGCTTCAGGGATCTCTCCCTCGGGGACTCGAACTAGAAATTCTTCCAAGTAGCTGGTGGGGTAAGCAGGGGACAGGGATACGATGTCCCCAGCTCCTCCACAGGATATCTTCTAGTCACACTGTTTCTCTTGCTTCAGGGATCTCTCCTTAGCAGCTCTTGAACTAGAAATTCTCTCAAGAATCTGGTGCAATAAGCAGGGGACAGGGACACAATTGTCCTTGGCTCCTCTGGGTCATTTTCTTGCCACAATTTTTCTCTTGCTTCAGGACTCTCTCCCTCAGGGATTTGTGAACTAGAAATTCTCCCAAGTAGCTGGTGTGGTAAGCAGGGGACAGGGACACGATCGTCCCCGGCTCCTCCCCAGACTATCTTCTTGTCACAATTTTTCTCTTGCTTCAGGGCTCTCTCCCTTAGGGGCTCTTGAACTCTTTTCTCTCAGAGCTGGAAGCCAGAAGACCAAAGATCTCTCTTGTCACCTCTTGAGGCCGGGAGCATCAAGTAATCAGCCTCCATCTGCGATGAGGGTCTTGTGCAAACCAGCTATGTAAAGGAATAATATTTCTTCGGAAATAAAGCCCTTTCCATAGTTTCCCACTGAGAGAAATGGATAGAACAAAAGCAAAGGGACTGTGAAAAACTCCCAGAATTACCCGGGCTCACAAAAGGAGTTAAGTTTCACCAGCTGCCCCTGAACTCACCACCGCTGAACTCGCAGCCCACGACGCCAAGCTCCAGTACGCCGCCTAACGGCTCCCGGTGGGAAATGGCCTGATGATCACGTGGCCTCGCGAGCCAGAAACGAAAAGCCTCAGAAACTTCCAACCCGGTTTCTCTTCTCTCCCTCCCCGCCCTTCCCGCCCCTACCGCCTCGGATCCCGCCCCATACCCGGTGCAACATCTTCGCATTAATTGGTCAGCTCTTTCCTTTCTTCACGCCTATTGGCTGAGTGTCTGAGCTCGTGGCCCAATCGCAGCCTCCATCGTGTCTTCAGCCCCGGCTCCACAGACCCCAGCCGGGAACCGCTGCCCTTGACGACGAGGGCGGGGCCTCTTTGAGAAGCGACCAATAGGGAGGCGGACGTCGGACGGCGCGGAGCGATCATTGGCTGCGGGGGCCGGCGCTGTCGGTGGGGGGATTGGAGGCGGCGCCCAGGCGGAAGCGGCCCCGGGCCTGGCGGGAGTGGGCCGGGGGGATGTGGAGGCCGGGGCCGCGGCCGCTGCTGCTGCTGCCGCTGTTGCTGCTAGTGGCCCGGGCCGAAGCTGGGGCCGAGCTCGGGACCGGGGCCGTGACCTGCGGGTCCGTGCTGAAGCTGCTCAACACGCGCCACGGCGTCCGCTTACACTCGCATGACGTCAAATACGGCTCCGGTGCGTGCGAGGTGGGGGAGGGGTGGGGGGCGACAGGGCGAGATGGCAGGGGGAGTGAGGATGGAGGGGACAAAGGGATGGGGGGAGGGGCGGGGAACGGAGGAGACGATGGAGGAGCTCCAGTGGGGATGGGGGGAGAATGGAGGGAGGGGCAGTCGGGGTAAGATGATGGGGAGGGGGCCTGAGGAGACTGGATGGAGGGCGGCCGGGCGGGGGAGGGGCAGTGGGGTGGAGACCGGCTGGAGGGGGGGGCTGGAGAAGGCAGGTGCCGTGGGACCCCGGGAACGACTTCCTTTTCCGCTGCACAGGGAGCGGGCAGCAGTCTGTGACGGGCGTCGAGGGCTCCGAGGATGCCAACAGCTATTGGCGCATTCGAGGGGGGGCAGAGGGCGAGTGCCCCCGGGGGGTGCCGGTGCGCTGTGGCCAGGCGGTCCGGCTCACCCACGTGAACACTGGCAAGAACCTACACACCCACCACTTCCCCTCCCCTCTCTCTAACAACCAGGTGAGTGCGCCCCTCTGGGGTCTGTCGGGTGACTGGGCAGTTGAGGGGGGGCTTCCCCCCAGGGGAGGGAAGAGTTCCCCAAGAATCAGTTCCTCTACCCTTCTTGAGGTAGTGAGCTCCCCGTCACTGGAGGTGTGGGAGCAGAAGCTTTGAGCAGCACCCCTCCGGAGCTCTGGGAAAGGCTGATCGCCTGCTCAGTGGGGCTGAGGTGCCAGGTGCCCGCCTGATTCAGACCGCCAGGCTCTAAGAGGGCACTAGGAAACGGTTAAGAAATAAAAACACAGCACAAGACAGAGTGGGTTAAGCTGTGGTTTTTCTAAGTCAGCAGGCCATGGCATCGCCCACTGGCCGTTACATTGGGTCTCCCCCAGACTGGGGCCATCCTGCATCTGCTCCTCCCAGCCCTTCTGGCAGTGGCCCTTCAGAGAGGGGCTTGGGTCCCCCAGCCTCCGTTTGCAAACCCCCCCCCCCTTTCTGGCCCAAACCCCATAATGCTCTGCTTCCAGGAGGTGAGCGCCTTTGGAGACGGCGGTGAGGGAGACCAGCTGGACGTGTGGCTGGTACAGTGCAGTGGGGCCTACTGGCATCGGGAAGAAGCCGTGCGCTTCCAGCACGCCGGCACCCACGTCTACCTGTCTGTCACGGGGGAGCAGTATGGGCACCCTATCCGTGGGCAGAGGGAGGTCCACGGCATGCCCAGTCCCAACCAGCACAACTCCTGGAAAGCCATGGAGGGCGTCTTCATCAAGCCCAGCCCCAGCGAGCCTTCCAGACACGACGAGCTGTGAGCCGTGAGCGGGCCCGGGGCCAGCCGCTGCCCCTGCCCACTGGGTGGGCACTTCTGTCATAGATCGTGAATAAAATGCTGGTTTGAGGGTTACTTGAGGTTGCTCGTGTTCACTGTAGAGACGCAATGGCCCTTGGAGTGGCAGCTGCCAGTTAGGCTGTGGGCAGGGGGACAGGGGGATGACCCTGCCCCTCAAGGACCCTGAGGTTCCTGGGGAAGGGGGGGGGCACTTCCTGCAGATGCTGCCTCTGAACTGAGGTTTGGAGGAGGCAGAGGTAAGACAGGCCCAGGGGGAGGTTCAGAGAACTGGAAGGAGACCAGCCAGGGAGGGGAGGATGGAGAGGGGAGGAAGACTTGGGGGGAGGACAGGAAGTAGAGAGTACCTGGGGGGAAGGGGCACACAGGAGTTGCCCAGTCTAGATCTTGGGGGTAAAAGGAAAGGACTTAGAATGAGCCCAAGCTTAGGAACTAGGGGGAAGCTGGGGTTCGAGTCAGGGTCCAGACTCTTCCTGGTCCTGTGAACCTGGGCAAGTCCTGCCTGCCTCAATTCCTTCCACCGTAAAATGGGGATAATCGTTTCCAAGGGGCACAGATTAGGGGCTCTCTTGTGCCAGCTGTGAGAGGGTGATAAGGGGGACCAAGCTGGAGGTGGTGCAGGTAGCACCTTCAGACAGATAAGGAGACTGAAGTACAGAAGGCCCTCAGCCCTGGGCCTGACTCTAGGGGGCAGATGGAGACACTGATGTGGAATAGTGAATGCCCAAGAGGGGTGAGCAAGCTTCCCAGCCAGGGGTGTCCCCCAGCCCACTAACAGAAGGGCAGCGCGGTGCTCCTCATCCTGCCAGGTATTCAAGCAGCAACTCGGGCCCTGCCACAAGGGAGCCGGCTGGGGAGCTGTGTCCACCGTGCACCCCCTGGCCAAGGCTGAATCCTGGGGTTCCATGCAGAGAGAAACCAGATCCCAGCCAGGTGGCCAAACCCTCAGCACCAGGGCTGGGAGTGCCAACCCACCAGGTCAGTTCCTGGGTCTTGGGACGCCCACCTTGGGAGCCGCCCACTGCCTGGCCAGAGAGTAGAGGCCTTGGGGTCTTCCTGATGCCTCCAAAGTAGCAGCCCCTCCGGCAAGTCAGCCTCCTTCCTCATTCTTTTTGCCAGGCCTCCTGGGGTAAGGAACAAGCATTTATTAAGCCCCTACTGGGTACAGGCCTGGAAGCTTTAATCTGATGTCCACTTCCGGTGTACAGGTGAGGAAGTTCCAAAGCTCTGGGCTGAGGTGCCCTGCCCCCCTTAATCCCCAGCAACTAGCCCAGAGCCTAGCACACAGTAGGTACTTTGGAGGGATAGTTGCAGGTTTCCGTCGGGTCTCGGGCCCTTGATCTCCCTCCAGGTGGAAGCCCCGGCCCTGATCCGGTCCAAGGGAAGCCTAACCAATGCCCTTTCACAATTGCACTGCTTGTGGACACACAGCAGGGCAACAGGGAAAGAGCCTTGGGCGGCTCGGCGGCCCCTCCCCCCGCGGGGCCGGGCGGGGGAAGGGCGGAGCAGGAGGGGCCCCCAGGCACGCCCGGAATGTGGGGGCCGGGCAGGCCCCGCCCCCAGCCCAGCTGTCCCGGCCTGAGGGCACCAGTCAACGCAGCTCGGGGCTCCCCAGCGGAGGCCCCCCCCCCCCGCCTTCTACTGGCTCGGCCCTCTGCTCCAAAGCCCCTGCCATCTCCGTGCTAGGCTGGGGGGGTCCACCATCAGCACCCCATTTTAGCTTGGGTTCCAAGGCTTTCCCGCCAGGACCCAGAGAGGCAGGGGAGGGCAAATATTCCCATTTTTAAGAGGAGCTCCCTGGAGAACAGGGGCGTGCCAGGCCCCAAATAGGGGGGGACCCCGAGTGGATCTGGCTCTGATGGAGGCGCAAAGCTGTGCTCCTGGGATGCCAACAGGGAGTCTCAGCAGGGGGCCCTCGGGTGCAGGGGAGGGGGCGGGGCTGGCCCTGCCCCCCATGGAGATGATCTTCTAAGTCCACCCCAGTCCAGGACCGCAATGGGGGGGGACCGGGGCGTAGGCGTGGGGGGGGGGGGCAGGAGCCCGAGCGTCCTTCCGAAGCTTGCGCTGGCGGCCAATGCCCTTTTAACATTGCACTGCCCCTCGGCGGCTCAGCAGGGCAACAAGAAAAGGGCCGCGGCCACCAGCAGCGGGGTCCGGGTCCGGGGGCGGGGGCGGGAGGGGCCGGGCCCGGAGGCGGATACGAGCAGGGGCTGTCCTAGGAGAGCTTGGCCCAGACCCCCTCCATTTATCCACCCCCTCCCCTACCCCAGAGTCCTCCCCACCTAAACCCTTGGACCCTCGGCGCCCCCCCCCACCGTCCACTCCCCGTGGGCCCAGCCCCCACTATCCCAAACTCTGCTCCCCTTCGCCCCTCTCCCCAATCCCCCCACTTCTCACTGTTGGTCCTACTTCTGGCCCCCACCCCCTCGCTGGTCCACTCTGGGTTTGAGTACCCCAACTCCAGTCTCCCCAGTCCATTCCCCTGGGGCTCCCCCCACTCCGTCCCACTCCTCACTCTTCTTGGTTCTTTCCCCACTCCGAATCCCGTCTCCACGACCCCTCCCCCACTTTTCTTCCCCCCTCTAGCTTATCACCTCCTCCCCCCAGGGATCCCTTGACACGTAGCCCTCCCCAAATGCTCCTAGCCCGCGGTTCACACCAAGTGACACCCTCCAGTCCCCGATCTCCACTCCCCTCGCACCCCCAGTTTCTGCAACCCCACCCTCCCTCTTAGCACAACTTTGGCTCGGGGGCCCCCCGGCAGCTCCCCCCCTCCCAGTGCTCCCGGGGGCCCCAGAACCTGCGTGTCGGGTAGTCAAGGGCCTAGCGCCCGAGTCGGCCCCGCGCGTGGCACGCCCGTCCTTGCCCGTGCCGGGGAGGGGCCAGCCGGGGGGCCCGGCGTG
>JAJPUD010005300.1:8969-30751 GCA_023553655.1 Myrmecobius fasciatus
TAGCTTATTCTAGGTTCTAGAACCATATTGTCCTAGATATAGATATATGACCATGGTGATTTTTTTCCCAGCTTATTTCCTCATCTGTACTGCATGTAAGTGTTTAGCAAACACTTCTACTGCTAAATACTATCTATATTCAATTGATTACGGGCAACCTGTCCAGATATTCCAGAAACCCATCAAATATGCCTCAAATGGAATTTACCATCTTTACCCCTGAGTTGTCTTTGCATTAATGGCACTGCCAATCATTCTAGTTTTGGAAGTTATCTTCAAGTCAATCCTCTTCATCTTCACATCCTATTTGCAGCCTAGGGATTCCACATTTATGTTTTATTTTCTTTAAAAAGCTTAAATTTTTGTTTTCAATCAAAAGCTTTTATTTTTCTTTCTTTTCCTCAGTGCAAAACCACCACCACAATTCCTTATATATATGGACAGGGCAGCTAGAAGGTACAGTGGACAGAGTACCAGCCCTGGAGTCAGGAGATCTGAGTTCAAATGTGGCTTAAAATTTGCTAGCTATGTGACCCTGGACAAGTCACTTAATTCCAATTACTGCCCTCCACTCCCCAACAAATAAATTAAAAATATGCAGGCAAAAGAAACAAATTCCCACCCTGGTAGTATCCAAAATGTGTCTTTTTCTCAATCTTTACTCCATCATCTCTTTCAGGAGGTGACTAGCAAGCCTTTTCATTAATTAGTGATATTTAAATAAAATAATTTATGTAAAGCACTTAAAAAACCATCATAATAAAGTCAAATGTCACTATCAGCAAACATTGCCTTAGGATTCATCTCTAGACATTCCTTTTGATAATTATCCCTGGCCTTATGTCAGGAGCTGGTTTTAAGTCTCTGTCTTATTATAGATCTTACAATTTATTATGTTCACTCCTCAAAATATCTCCCATTCCAACCACTTGAAACTGTAGATCTGGACTAAAAATCAGTCTTCAAAGATATATATGGATGAGTTAAGTGTTAGTTTTGATTTTTTCAACATTCTTGGGAATTCCACAGTATTCTTTTTTCTTTAATCTTTACTGAGTGTCCAATGTACAACAGAGAATCCCTGCTCTTTATATATGGCTTACAATCTTTAAGAGAAAAGTTATTTACAGATTGTTTTTCTTGGGTCATCTGCCATTCTCGGGTAGACTTGATGAGAAAAAGAGGGGGGAAAATACATGAAAACTATCATTTTATCTATAATCCTCTTTTAAGGTCTTTTAATATAAATTTATACATTAAACACTGTAAGGAAACTCAGTGACTCTTGATGGGTCTGAATCATATGCTACCAGATTCTGGACAAATTATAATTCAGTTCATTCCTTTATCATGTTGCAAAAAATTAATATTTTGATACAGAACTATTTTAAGCTAGTATATTAATAGAGAAAATATAAGGAAATAAAAGAGAAATGTTATGGTTGGAGAAGGTGGATAATTTATTTCTAAAACAAAACACTGATTTGCTTCAAGTTATTATTTATATTTTATTTCCACAAAAAGATTTATAAATAGTACACTTCTAAGTACATCACATTAGTGCACACTGTCCTATTCAATTGACCAGCATATCTAAAGAGTATTTTCTTTTATATAACTTCATAGCCTTCAGAAGCAGACCCATATAATACTTTGTCTTCAGTAGGAAAAAGAAAATTTTACTCATGAAAACAAAAGGACAGTAATTTCATAAAAATAATCAACTACTGTATCTTTTCTTGAGTTCTTCAAGAGAATTATCCTCCAATCCCGAATTTTTCATGTGACTAAATAATTCACATGTAACTAGAAGAAAAAAAAAATTAAATGTTATTTAAAAATTTCACCTTAATCCCTTTTAAAAATTTTATACTTTGGTGCATGCTTGATTGGTATCCTTCCAATAATGCTTATCAACCTCATCTCACAATGCCTTCTCATTCTGTGCAATTTTCATCTAGGCCTTTCCAGAAATCTCTAAAAGAAATTCTTCTTTGTCTTCTCGGAGCATATATCTAAGATTTTCCTAATCTAATACTTGTCAAAAGAGATGGCATCTACCTACTTCTGGCAACTCACAAGGTACAAATGATACTACCAGAAAGAAACTAGGAAGCCTTGACAAAGATTATCAAGTCTTAGATGAAAAATGAAAGATCATAGTGGTAATAGTTGGTTTTTTCCATCATGCCTACTGAAGATAAGAGATACAGAAAAGAAATGAAATGGCAGGTATGAGCTTTAAACCTATCCAGAATATCATCTAGCATACCTCCATCTTTTTCATGAGAATAACATTAGAGAGCAAGGTAAAATCTTGATAAAACTACATCCACTGCATCCCATTAGTATAACCTTGACAAAAAAAGGAAATAAGGTTAAGTCTGACATAACTGACCTGTTCCTCATGAAACCATGCTGGTTGAGTTCAAATCTGGCCTCAGACACTTAACACTTCCTAGCTGTGTGACCCTGGGTAAGTCACTTAACCCCAATTGCCTCCTCAAAAAAGAAAAAAAAAAATAGATCTGAAGGTTGCTCAATGAACCCAGGGTATCACTTAGGTTCCATTATAAAATGTGCACAATGTGTAGGAATGTGGTAGTCTTGCTGTATTGTTCCCTGATAAAACCATATCTGGAATACTTTTCAGTTCTGGTACATTTTAGGAAGGACATTCATAAGAAAATACAGAGAATAGCAACTAGAATGGTAAAAAGGTATTGAATTTGAGGACCAGTTGGAGAAACATGAGATGATTAATTTAGAAAAGGGAATATTCATTATTCATGGGTGACATTATCTTCAAGTATTTGAAGGGTTGTTATATGAAGAGATATTTTATTTCCTTTGTTGGTTCCTATAGATCAGAAATAGGAGCAATAGGCAGAAATTACAAAGCGCTAACTTAAAACTTTTAGTCAAGAAAAACTTGCTACTTGTTAAAGATATGTAAAAATAGAATTGGCTGCCTTACAAGGCAGTGGGATCTTCAAGCAAAGACTGCATGAACATTTGCTTGACTATATTGTACAAAGTATACTTTTACAGGGATAATTTCACATATAGAACCAAGGTGCCTTCCAATTCTGAAATGCAATTCTTTACAGAATCCTAATTCCCGCTTGCCCTTTCTTCATTTAGAACAGTTTTTGTTTTTTTTTTTTTTGTTTGTTTTTTCAGATACCTTTGACAATCTTGAATAGATAATTACATTTATTTGGCTGAGCAGCTTTAAATAGAGCAAGAGATGAATCTGTTTGTCAGAACTTAGTCCATAATGAAAACATTACCTGATAAGTTACAATAACAGCAATTTAGAAAAAAATTTTGATTAAATTTTTTTTTTTTACTGAGCTTTTAGGACTAAATTAATTTTCTACTTACCTGAAAATTAGGCAATAAATGCTTTTTTTTTGCCTAATTGTTCATTAAATGAACTTTAATGTCTTTTCCAACATTCATCATCATATCAAATAGATGAAAATGAGGAGACTGAGTGTTGGAAAAGACATTAAAGTTCATTTAATCCGACTGCCTCATTTTAAAGATGAGGATTTTGCCCAAAGAGTTTACAAGTATTAAATATAAGGTTTATGTTTAAAAAATATAGCAGGAATTTCTAAGAATGGAAAAATTTCCCCTCACATTACTTACCCTTTTTTTCTGATTCAGACATAAACATTACTGCCATATCAAATCTTTTTAGTTCAGATAATCTTTGTAAAATTTCAAGGATAAGTGATGGTTTTTCTTTGCTGAAATAATACAAATAGAGAAACAAATATAAATAAAAAATAATACACTTTCTTTTAATTGCTTTTTTAAAATCTATAATTAACCTTAAGGACTAGATTTTTTTTCTTTCATAGCTATTCATTTTTCATTCATTCTATTTTAAAGTAGAATTTTCATAACACTGTTCTAATTTCTCAGAGACTTAGGACTTCTTCCATTTGAAAAAATTAGATCTTCAATTTTTCAGAGGTTTAAGAATTGCAAAGGATTATAAAATATCCATCTCTGAGTACCTGGAAATGATAAATTAGCTCATTTAGATATCTTCTTTCTTCTCATCCCTTCCCCAGAGGGAAGCAAATGTATTTTTCCCTCCCTCTTTGCCATTTTGCTTCCTAACTTCAATATTTAATATTTTTAAAAGTTTTTTTAATCATAAAATACATAAATATAATGAAAAACATTTCAATTACATTTACTAAAAAGTAAAAAGCAATGAATTTCCTATATTATAAAGTAAAAGTAGAGCTTGGTAATATATTAGGATAATTAAGAAACTCAACTTACTAAATGTAAAAATCATGCAGAATTTTCAAAATTTGGTTGAATACATCCGGCTCTAAGGATTTTTGAAACAGCTTAGGATATAGTGAAGGATCAATTTGCTTGAGGAAAAAAAAAGAATAATTATAAAACTTGCTGAATTAAATATACAGGCTTATAAAAATCCTAATCACAAATTCCCTTTTTCATCAGCCACTTAGGAACACTTTTGAGATGAGCAATTACTGCTTTGTGTACAATTAACCATATATTAAAATGGATTTGGGAATCCACACTGAATTCAAAGATACAGTAGGATGTACATAAAAAAAATTATAGGCTATCGAAAATACAAGGTAATTGGTAATCTTGGAAGCTTATTCAGGCCTGGAAAAGCAAAGTCCAAAAAAAAAAAAAAAAAAAAAAACCATAGGAGATTCACCTTATATACAAGAGTTCTCATGAAAACAAAAATGACTTCTAGTTTTGTCCTTTGATTAAAAATTTAGATTCATTAAATTTGGAAAGGGGAAAATTAAATAAGTGGATAATTTTCTTCAAACAAATGAATGCCAAACAAAGGAAGACAATTCCTAGAATAAAGATTTTTTCACTATTTTGAAGAACTCAACTAGAAAAACAGATTGAAGTTTCAATATATATAATTTACATTAAAATTTATATGATAAATTGTACAACAGAATACAATGTAAAAGAAAACAAACTCTGTTTACATATTCCAATTTAGTCAGAATAACATGTCCAAACCAGAACATTTCTTTTTCTTCAAATTCTTTACTTTTCCAAATTTCCCTATTACTGTGAGGCCCTACAGTAACTCCCCTTTTACTATCCTCATTGCTTAGCCAATAATAAGCACTTATTACATGATATTATGAGTCTGTGTTGAGATAAGGTGATGAGTAAAGATTTAACTTTTCTTTTAAAAATTTAAGGTACTATGGATACCTTTTGTTTTTTATATCACCATTCATATCACCATCTTATATCACCATTGAGCTTTTCCCTTGTGAAAAAAACAAACTAAAAACAACTAAGCAATACCAATCAATATAACATGTTTGACAAAATATGCAACACTACATCCAAAGTCCACCACCTCTCCAAGAGAAAGAAAAAAATGCATTTTCTCCTGTTCTTCAGGGCTGAAAGTTAATTATGACAATTAAATGACATTCAGTTTTGTTTTAAGTAGAACTGCTAACACATCACTTACCTTTAGGTATTGATATAACATATCTGGAGAATTTTTCAGCTTTCTGAAATCAGATTCAAGCTGAAATGCGTTTGCAGGTATTGGTGGAAGAATCATTGTAATAAATGGAGCAGTTATTTTTTTGACTTCAGTGCAATTTTTCCTACTGAAAGACTGATATGCAGTTGATGATTCCACTTTTATATTGGCATGAGATCTGAAATATATTAAATAACTCATATAGTGCTTTATACACATAGTCTTATTTGAGTCAAACAATTCTTTGAGGTTGGTACTAGAGATATTATCTTTATTTCATAGATGAACAAACTGAAGCTCAGGAAGGTTAGAGGGCTTTGCCTATGGTCACTTAAACCTAGACGTCAAGCAAGAATTGAACCTAAGTTTTCTTCCATTAGACACCAGGTTGCCTGAGCTAAAGTTCTTGCCTGGGGAAAATATCATAAATAAGAAACTGAATTAGACCACATATTTTCTCTAGAGACCATTTAGTTCTTTGTAGTAATTTTTCCCATCCTAGAACTAAAAAAAGGTTCAGAGAAAAGAGTTTAGATGTAATTGGATACCTTGTACTTATCCAACACTGAAACAAACTTTGGTTCCAGTCTTAATATAAGGCAAAAGCTTTTTAAATATTGTGGCAGGGGGCAGCTAGATGGCGCAGTGGATAGAGTACCAGCCCTGAAGTCAGGAGGACCTGAGTTCAAATTTGGTCTC
Organism: Myrmecobius fasciatus; assembly: GCA_023553655.1. Lineage (NCBI taxonomy): Eukaryota > Metazoa > Chordata > Mammalia > Dasyuromorphia > Myrmecobiidae > Myrmecobius > Myrmecobius fasciatus. Next base: position 15,205 of record JAJPUD010005300.1, read on the forward strand.
AGACACTTAACACTTCCTAGCTGTGTGACCCTGGGCAAGTCACTTAACCCCAATTGCCTCAGCAAAAAGCAAAAAAAAAAAAAAAAAAATATTGTGTCAGAAGAATTCTGAATTTAAAAAATGAAATAAAAAAAGAAAAAAAATGTTTCCCTTTAGCAAGTACCTTGTTATTAGGTTAAGTTTTTGATGAAGCAATTGCTTTTATTAAAAGTTTATGAAATTTAAGCTGAAATAAAATCTTGCTTAATTTAGCCTACATACATGTTAATATTACCATATATTTTTCCACCACCAAGGGAAAATTTGATTATTTTTTAAAATGTAAAATCAAATATGTAAAACATGTTAAAACATTTTCAATGCTATAATTGAAGCTATTTTGAATATTTGAATATTTTTAGATTATCAAGTTTAATCAAACTTAATTACCAAATTTTGAGAGATTAAAAAAGTAAACAATTTCTGGACATTATGTCTATGCTGCACATTAAAGATATTTTCTTAGTCATTCAGACACCTTGCATAATATCTATGATATATATATTTTCACAGCAATATCATTAATACCTATAACCAAACTCTACCATTAATATCAAATCCTCTATAACATCATTCAGCTGGTCAATAAAGAAGCAAACTGGATTGATGATGATGATCTGAAGTAGTAACTGGGTATCAATGACATTAAATTCTCTGACCATCAATATATTTCAGTCATTATAATGCTTTCATGTACATAAAAAAATAACCATTGTTTGTAAAGACAATTATAATGTTTTACCTAATACTATGTTTTTACAATGTTGGACAGAGCGTGCACATAAAAATTATTTTTTGCAGTAAACAAGCATTGATAAAGGTCTTAGTATCTTTCCTTGTTTTTCCTTAAACAAAATTTCAGATATTAATATACTTTTAAAAAACACTGGTAAAAATTTAATTATATGATTCTACTCTTAAGACAAAACTACACAATTGTATTTGCTTTTGATAATAGCAAAGCTCAGAATAATTAAAAAAGTAAATTTTTCCATGGCAATCATGTCCCCATGAACACTACCAAATGTATACATTTGTACTTACTGCAGGACTGAAGTATCTGTGATTTCTTCTATTTTTGATACTTTTGCTTTTGGAGTATCACTCGTGGACAAAAGATCATATTGGTTTGCATTCTTTTTATTTGTAAGAGTTGAAGCCTTCATAACATTTGTTGGATTAATAAAACTGGTCTCTAACATGGAAGTGGTATTTATTGCAGGCAAATCAATATTTTGTACCAAGTCACCGATTTCTTCAATGACAATTGTCTTCAGTGGTTTCTAAATCAGATGTGAAGTCAGTTATTTTATTTATATATATATATATTTATATATAAATATATGCATGCATACTAATGGTTTAATATTACCATCAATACCACAAACATTTGAATAAATTCAAGGGGCACTATGCTCTTTTGGCCAACTTTATTCAGACTTATACTCAAAGCTTGATGGCTCCCTTTGGAACCAGGTTATTTTCAAAACATAAGTACCACACTCTGAAAGATCTGGAATTAATTCCAGTCACCAGTTCATCTTATGCTTTAACTTTCTGAATTCTAAGTCCAAAGTTCTCTGCCAAACCTGCAGAAGCACTTCCATCATAGAATTACAAAGAACCACAATCTCAACTACTGAAGTCCCCTTCAAAGTTCCTATTGTAATAACAATTTCCCATCTGGCAGGGATGAAGGGAAGACAGAAAAACTGCAGGTCTTGGGCTTCGTCCCCAATTCCTCTAGCACTGAACTTCCAGAAGTATACTCATAAATAGTGATCACCAATGGATGGACCTCATGTCAAGACATTTTTGGCTCAAAAGGAGCTCACAGGTACTGGTATCTCCCCAGCAGTGTTATACTGCTTCTTTCCAGAGCCAGGTACCTGGGGCACAGATAGAGTAGAGCAGAGGTTGCAGAGAACATGGCCTACCTTATGTTAACTATGAAAGTATATCCCCTCCTAAGGGCTGACCTTTTCCCAGCCCTTACTTCCCAGGACAAGTGAGAACATTGGGTACATAAAAGACTGAAGAATGGGTGGAGAAGATACTTAGAGTGGTAGTGGAGATTAGGGACTGCTTATGCTTTCTGAGTTGATGAACATATTGTCCTAGCTTCCTTTGGTATGATGGAAGTAGTGCATAGTGTAGTGGCCTTCACCTTCAGCTTTCTCTAGGAAAAATATAACCCTCTGGAGCAAAGGAAAGATAAGGAAACTGAAAAAGGGAAGAGAAATATTTGAAGTAGTATAAAGTAGAAACCAGAGGAAAGATTGAGGAAATGAATATAAGCAATATAAGAGGAAAGAAGAGGCAAAGATTTACAGAAAGACAAGTGGTTAAAGAGTCAAAGTACTTGGGAGCAAGGAATGAGGGGAAAGGGAGGTGACAATATGATGGGTTGGTTAGAAGAAAAAAGTAGAAAACTGTAGAGAAGAATCAGGAGAAAGAACCAAGTGAGATGACTGAAAGGTGAACTATGACGTTTAGGAAAACTTCTAGGGCAGAGAGAGTGGAGGGTGGTGGTAGGCAGGGAAACAGGAAGGGGGTGGGAAAGGAGTAGTGGAAAGAATAAAAAAGAGAGAAAGGAAGAGGGGACTGTAAAGTGGACTTCTCAGTCAGAAAAGAGTTCTTAATAAACCTTAACTTCACCCCACCTCCTGGGTAACCAAAACCTTCACAGAATCTATGTGTGATTCCCTATCACTTGTCACTTCAACTCTGGTCTTTGGGTCTCAATAGTCTGTTCTATTCCCCACTCTTCTTCATCTTAACCCTCCTTCTTTGTTCTTGGAACCCAGAAATTGCTATCCCTAGACACCTGTCCTCTATATCCCACAGATACTCTATCTACATAAAGAAAATTGTCCAAGAACAGAGGAAGGGTGGAGACAGGGGAAGATACTGGAAGGTATCTTCTTCCCAAACCTGAATCTTCCTCCCTCCCAATTTATATAAGGCAAGTCCCTGAGGGATAGAGTTAAAAAGAGAGGGGTCTGTAAAGAAAACAAGGAGAAAACTACTCCTTTTCCCCTCAGGAATAAATCCAAACCACCTAAAATTGAACACCTTCAGGAACCAGGAATTACAATCTAACACCTCAGCTCTATCTCATATTTCCCTCTATGTATTTTATGTTTCAGCTGTTATTTTTTTATTCTCATTTTAATAAGGGTAGCAGATATAAAACCACAACTGCTCAAAGCAGAGTTTTCCATATTTGCCTTTCAAACATCTTTATTAGATTTCTCAAATTTATAAATGCAAATAAATTTTCAGTATTTATTGAGATAATACTAAAATTAAAAGAGAAAAGCAAATTCCTGGAAAAAGCTGTACTTACATCTGATCTAAGATGAAGTGCCTTATCAATGGATTTTACCAAGTTTCGCCTCTCCGTTGATTTATCAAACACATCAGCCCATAGCCCTTTTAAAATCAGTTCCTTAAAAATGAATGTGAGATGATAATCAAATATTCTCAAGTGAAATATAAAACAAATTCAAAATTTTTACACTTCAAAATTTTAAAGTGCTACTATAACAAGAATACATACTTTTTTAATCCTGGAAAGTTCACTTATCGCTTGTTTATTTCCTGGCTCAAGACTTAAGACCATTGTGAAGTCTGAAAAAGGGGGAAAAAAAACCACAACAGGCAGTGTTTAACAAGTTCAGGAGATTATGTGTTCAGACACTAATTCCATGTTTTTCCATCAGTATTACACTTAAATGTGTTAGAAAACAGAACAAGTCATTCAGGGGAGAACTGCATTTGGCAATAAAATAAATGAGGATCAAGAGGAGATTCTATTTTTCTATATTTGCTACATGAATAGAGTAAATCAGTCTTAGTTTCTTCCATTGAATACATCAATATTTCAATTGAGATCAATATGCATTTATAAAAAGCCTACTAGTTTCAAAGCTATAGTAGGAACTGGGGATATAAAGATATTATAAAAGTTCCTTTACATTTTACTGGGGAGATATATGTACACAGATAAATTGAAAAAGTAATTCAGGGAGGGAAAGAACGTAATAGGCAGGCTTTGAGTTAAAGAATTTTGGGAAACAAGAGGAAGCACACCCCAGCTTTGGGGACAGCTTGTACAAATATGAAGAAGAGGCAGATGAAATGCTGAATTCAGGGAATAGCTGGCAGTACATCCTGGCTAGAGGTAGAGAAAATGAAGGGAAATAATATGAAATAAAGATAAGAAGTACCACTGAAAGCTTTTTAGGAGGTGAATGGTACAGTCAAATTTGTGGAAGACAAGGAGATGACTAGAGTTTATATTCCAAGTCCTTGAATAAGACCTGTCAAGTTTATATTTACACTCTATTGAAACAGACTTTGAGAATCCCAGATCACTTCTACATTGTAAGAAATGGCTCTTAATTGGTAATATTAAGAGAATGACTAAAATCTGTGCAGCTTTAATCAAATGGAAAAAAAAAAAAACCTAAAGATAATATCTACACTGGAGTCCCAGCCTTGCAAAAAGCATCCTATCTTTTGAAAGTCAAGCTCCCTATTCTTATTATTCTGGGGGCTAGTTCATAGTTTTGTGCTGCTAGGTTACCCTTATTATCACCTTTTCTACAAAAAAATTCAGAAGGAGCTTTTAAAATTTTAGTTCAGACTTATGATTTCATAGATAAAGGTACCCGTGAGGACCTTTCTTCTAGTAGAGTTGTCTAAAGGCATTGAGAGGTTAAAGTGACTTTCTCAAGGTCAGATAGTGTATGCCAGAGAAAGGACTTAAACTCACGTCTCCCTGACTCCATGGCCAGCTCTCTCTGCTATAATAAACTGTAATGCAGGGGGAAAAAAAAAAAAAAAAGGAAAATCCTATTTATTGATATGCTTATTTAAAAAATAGAAAAATTAAACTTAAAAATGTAGCAACTAAGCACCTGCTTTTTTCAAGATTTTGGGAGGGATACAAGTATGAATAACTCATGATCCAAACCTTCAGGATAAATAAATTTTTAATAGGTTAAGATATGTATACAAACAACCATAATACAAAGGGAAATGAAGTAAGGACAGTTAAAAGTCACCCATGAAAAACTATGAAGACCTAGAGAGAGAAATCACTACTAGGTTAGGGTGATCAGGGAAGACTTCATTTTTCTTCCTTCCTCCTCCATGACCCCCAGAGAACACCTGGATCAACTAAATGAGACAGAAAATGGGTAACATCTTTTTAAGAATTGTGAGGTTTGTTTCTAATACAAATCTAATTGTTATTTGGTGCAACTTTCAATAGAAAATTATCTTTTAAAAAAAATCACTTTAGCTAATTGATCAACTAAAAACAGGATTTTCCAACTCCTCCCACCATCCCTCCCAATCTAGAATTATCCTTAAAAAATACTGTCAAACACTCAAAGTTCTGGCTGGTTTTGCAGAAATGTTTGTTTTCTTTCAAAATCTTTGTTATATTAAGGTTGGCTTACTGGGAAGGGTGAGAGTTAGACTGGAAATGAAATTGATATAAAGCAACAAGTATCAATAAAAATAAATAATAAATAAATAAGCTTGTCCATGAAGGAGCAGCTTAGGATCATTAAACGCACTGCACAATTTCTGAAATGCAATGCAGCCTGCTTCCTTTCACATATTCAATTCAGGACCCAGCTCATTTGTAGTCTATTCAAAGTTTAGGTATTGAAGAATTACTTCATTTAAAGCCATCTATATAACCACATCTGAATCTGCAGTTCTGGAATACAGCAGGCCCATAATAAATGGTTTACTGCTTGCCCCCCAGGGCAGTAGACATTCTTCATTCATTTTCCCCCCCTAAGTTCTATTCTTTTGAGTGAGCATAGATCAAAATAAGAGGCCTGTAGCATTCTGGTTTTAACGTAATCAGCTTTCTGACATCCTCAAAGGAATATTTAGAAGATCTCACTATCTATATGGAATCATTCATTTAAATTCAGACAATGCATTCTTCATATCATACTTGGTCTATTACCAAATAAATGCTAAATATTTCTCACCATCCTCTTTCCTGCATAGTTTAGATTCCATCATACTTTGAAATCATTCAGTATCTCAAATCATCTTTTGCTGTAATTAAGAGTAGTCAAAAATCTTTTCAAATGAGCTGGCTTTAACTGATCAAAAACAAACAAAAAACTTGACACTCAGGGGACCAAGTTATATAGTCTGGCTTTTGGATGGGTCAAAGTAATAAGCTACCATATAAAATTACAGTAATAACCAAATAGGCCCAGAAAGCTAGCTTCTTGCTAGGTGGATTCCCCACTTTAAAAAAGCATCAAATTCTACTGGGCATTTTTTGACAAGTCAGCTAATCCATGGAATCACAGAACTTCAAGTTGGGAGGGATTTCAATCACTCAGTTCAATGTAAACCTAAAAAAGAATTCTCTTAATTACATCTGACTTGATATACCTTGGCTTCAAAGATTTCAATGTAATTGTAACTCACAGTTTCCTCAGGCAACACATTCTGTATCGCTCTCTCTATACATATAATGTGTTTGTGCCATACATCAATGATATAACTCATATGTATGTACATAGTCATATCATTGATGTTTATGTTTACATATATGTAAATATATAGACAGAATTATATCATTGCTATATGACATTAAAAATGCACTTTCCATCTTTCCTTGAAGATATAAAAAGATTGTGGGGGGAAAAAGGACGTTATGTTCACTGTCAGAGTAGATTGTTAGATCAACTGGGTTTCTGCTTAACTGTTTTTCTTTGTTACAAGGAGAGAAGGCTCAAAAGGTCAAGAGATGGAAAAATCAAGGAAGAAGATACATTCAGAAACAATTTTTGTATTTAAAAGGTATTAACAATTTTTTTTTTCTTAAAGAACGCCATCCCATGCACCAGCCCTGAAGTCAGGAAGACCTGAGTTCAAATCTAGTCTCAGACACTTAACATTCCCTAGCTGTGTGATCCTGGGCAAGTCACTTAACCTCAATGGCCTCAGCAAAAAGGCAAAAAAAAAAAAAAAAAAAAAAAAGCCATCCCAGTTGAGAGATTACTAATCAAAACAAAGCAACTTAATATATTTAGTCTTTCCAGGATAATATGGGTTATCTCTGCAGTGGCTACAAGCAATTTCTAAATTCAGAAAATTCAGCAATCTAGCAAGAAAATAAATTTAAAAAGCATGCCATGAAAGTAATTATTAGATTACTATGTGTAAAGCACTGTGCTGAGGATACAAATTCTAATGGAGAAGACAACACATATGGAAGATTTTAGTTACAAATTAAATAGAAAGGTCCCATGGTCCTTATAGTAGTAAAGCAGATGGTCATGGCACTTCTTCATAGTCACTTTTATTGACAAAAATCCTATCAATTTCTGATGCCAAACTATTTGATAGTGCCAAAGACATTAGTGACTTTCTGAGTCTTCAGTTAATATGGATATATAGCTCCTGTAGAAGCAGGTGCTAGCCTACAACTTCCATAATTGCTTCCCTGCATAATAGCTAAGGGCACTGGGTTGAAAGCATTATAGCTTCTCAAGGCTCTTAGGGTTCAGGATATTGCGCTGTCATCTAGTAAGGTCTGAGTAGGGTAAAGATGGTAGTGGCGGCCTGATCTACTAGCACATGTTATCTCCTGTGACTTCAGGGAGTTTTGTTGCTTCAGTTAGACTAGTTTGTCTGCACAGTGTATGTATGGCAGCTGGAATCATCCCTCTACAGGCTGTATTCTATATCCTAGAAATTTGTTCATCTTGGAAGTGTACCCCAGTCCTGGAATTCAAACACTGGAATTTTCTCTCTCTCTCTCTTATTGGAAGGTACATTTCAGAACCTCCATTTAAAAAGAGCATCCAAGCCAATTATGTCTCTTTTCTCCCTCTAGGCTGGCCTTGGGATTTTTGCCTTCTTCCCTTTGTTTGTCAACTTCTTTTTATAAGCCTGTTTTGCTTTCTGCATGTATTTGTATTCTTAACACTTAGCATAGTGTGAAGCACAGAGTAAATAGGCTTGTTGAATTGGGATGGTGATGTCCTCCACCAATGCCTCTTCAAATGGTGGCTGGTCTGGAAGCTGAGGGAGGGGAAGGGCTGCCATTCCTATGATTCTCTGTTGGTTGGTAACATGGTCAATAGTTAGTTGTTGGAGAATTAACAAGGAATTCGGGAAGAATTTTTGAACAAGAAATATGCTGGGAAAAATGCAAAGCAATTTAACAAAAATTAGGTTTAGACCAATATCTTATACTATATTATAATAAATTCAAACTGGATATAAGATCCAAAAAGAAAAGGTCAAACCACTAAAAAAATTAAAAAGAGCCAAAATAAACAACCTTGAACATTTATAGTGCCCCGAAACAAAAATCATAAAAGATAAAATATATTCTAATGTTAATTATGTGATACTGAAAAGCTTCTGCCTGCAAAAACAATCCATTACAACTTAGATAAGAATGGAAACTACTGATTGGGAAAATAATCTTTGCATCAAATAGTTCTGATAAGGGTTCATCTAATAAGGATCCAAATTATGGAAAATTAATATAGATACTATTAAGAGCCATTAACTATTTTCCAATGAATAAATGGTCAAAGAATATTAACATTTTTCAAAAGACTTGCAAACCATTAACAACCATAATAAAAAACTACTTTAAATCACTAATCATGGGAAAAATGCAAAACAAAACAAAACCTTGGAGCAAATTGGCAAAAGATAGAACATAATCAATGGTGAAGTGAGTTGGTCTAATAATTATGGGAAGATATGTGGAATTGTAAGATAGACTAAAATGTCCATATCAAAAGACCCTGAGATCTTTACTAGAGATACTTCCCCCACCTCCACTCCCTCCCCTACCCCATGCTATGATCCTTAAAGTGGTCAAATACTGAAAGAACAACCCATATCCCATACATGTAAATATTCAGAATAATACCTTTTGTGGTAGCAAAAAATTGGAAATTAAGTAGGTGTTCATCTGGGAAAACACCTAAACAAATTGTAATGTATAATGTAATAAGATATTACTGTACCAAACATGAAAAATTCAGAGAAGCTTGGAAAGACACGAACTGATAAATAACAAAGTAAGCAAAACTACACACAATAGCACAACAATGTATAGAGACTTCAAAAATTAATAATTAATACTGTAAAAGTATCCCTGGTCTCCTCTTGATATTCTGACTACATTAGAATGTGAGAATATCCTTAAGGTTTAGAGAAGTTAGACTCTCTCAACTAGATCTTCTAAGGGGATATCCAATACTGTTTGTAGGATAAATATTACAAAACTGAAATAGAAAACTTTTGACTTTTTCAGGAATTTCTCCATATTTTGCCTCAAGATTAAAATATAATTTAAATTAAAAATTGATTGAGTTAGCATCTATTCTCTAATAAAATCAACTGTTGATCACTATCTTTCCTCCAAAGAAACTGCAAAAATAACAAATGCAACTGAGACATTAACTAAAATCTAGAGTAAAATTTAATTTTTTCCACAAAATGGAAAAAAAACAATAATTTAAAAAACAAATGCAATTGACAGTTCACCCCGCAGAAAAATTGGTAATAGTTGATAAAAAATATGCTTCACTCCCTTTTTTGCTAAACTGGGGAGGAGTTTGGATGTAATACCTATACTTTCAGATCACTAACACGTTGATTAGTTTTTGCTAAATCACATTTTTCTAAAGTGTTAAAGTTCAATATAATTTTAAAACAAATCTATAACTTCATTTATAGGTTTAGTAAATAAAATGAAACTATCAGCTCCCTAGAGATTAAAATTTCAGTTTTGGTTAGATCTCTTAGGCACCTTAAAAGGTGCTATTTTTTTAGGCTTTTCTCCTCCCCCAAATGATAATTAAAATTAGTCAAATCTGCCATGGTGCCCAGGTGGGAATATGTCAATGTTCTTCATTCACTATTGCAGTAACTTTTAGGACCAAAGTGCCCCTTTATAGCTCTGCTCTTCTATGTGACCAAACTGCCCCTTTATGGCTTCTCCTATGTGAATTATTCACATATATAGAATAGCTCCTTGAGAGGAAGTAATAGACTCTTTGCCTTTAGTTATTTGTATCCACAGTATTCTGCACAACATAAGTATTTAATGAATGCTCTTTATTCATTTGTTTGTTCATTCACTCATTCATTTATGTTGGATCCAAAGAGAGGCCTGAAGAGGGAGACCACAAGTATGGAATACTAAATGTAATATTTAACTGTATTAATTAATATAGTAGTTTGGCAGAATAGTCCCCTCACCATCACCTTTTTCCCCAGGCTTTTAGAGGAGGAGTATGAGAGATTAGAAAATGGATATTATGTAAAATCAAAACAGCAATACATTTTTTAAAAATGATCATATTCACCAAACAGCAATTTAGAAAATACATAATTTGTAAGAATTTTTTATAACTGTTGTCCATTCAAGAGCACAAATTTAGATTTATATCTCTAAATATAGAAATCTATACTTTCCCATCCATTCAAAAAATCTAGGGTAACTTTTCAGTTTTTCCTGAAACTCAGCTAATCATTGTTATAATGTTCCTTCTGTGGCAAGTACTTCTCAATGAACTGAAAAATGGGAAACTTTAGTTCAAGCTTTACCATCATCACTTTATAACAGCTTTATAACCCTCAATAAATGTCAACCTATGTCATCACAGAAACAAAGAATTTTAGAGTCACAGAAGACTTTAGAGAAAACTAGTATAGTGTTTCTTATCCCCATTACCTGAGATCAAAATGTTACTCAAGCACAGCAAGCACTGTTAGCTTAAAGCTACCTGGCCTAAACTGGATGCTCATAGACTTCTGGCTTCTTTCACCTAATCCATGTTGTCCAAGATTCTACATTTTACATACATTCAAAGGATCCTATCCATGCTTGGTATTGATCTTTGTGCCAAATACTAATTGACTGCTATATCTTTGAATCTAACTCCAGAATTCTATGGTTCACTTCACTTAATTCTTTCTGGTAGTCTTTATTCCAGGCCATTTGAAATTTTATTCCTCCCCTTTTAAAAATTCTACTTATTCTTCAGAATGAGTTCCTCCTTCATGATGTCTTCATTAAAATTCCCAAATGAAATTAATTTCCTTTTTCTTTTTGTTTCTATCATACTGTATACTGCCTTATGGTAACTATCACAGTCTACCACATATTGAGTTACTGTTCTAGTAAGCTTATAAATTTGAGAGCAGGGCCAATAAAACCAGCAACAAGTCCATTAAAACCCAATCTAATGCCCATGTTGTGGACAGGGTACAATCTCCATACGGAGCTCAAAACTGGAACTAGATAATAATCACAGAATGAATTATTGTCCACAAACGTCTGAATATAACAGTGACTAATACTTATTTTTTTTAATAGTTGCCACTATCCCAAATACAAAAAGCTTTCAAAGTACAATGGCCTGGTTATACCAATGGGAGTTATAACAAAAACAGTTTTGAGTAATCTTATAAAGGGCAGATTTATACCCTATTACTTTTATTTAACTATAAAAGCAGTTACTCTGTCTATTGGCACAATACTCTGTAGAACACTGACTATAAAGGAATAACAGGCCAGCAAACTTGTCCCAAGGTTATTCTTTTTCTGAACTGCAATGGGGAAAAAAAAAAAAAGAAAAAAATGAAATAGTGATGATAATAATAGAATAGTCACTTGTCCCAGGTCTGTTTCTGTCTTAATTTCTTCAATAATTTTAAGAGCAAGATTAATATTATTGTTGTAACTGATGAGAAATTCCTATACTACAAATACAAATCTCAAGATATTCTTGGGAATATTAACTAGAATAATACATATAAAATCAAAAACAACATTTTCAATACATCACCATAGTGAATATTCAAAATTTCCAAATGCAAAAAATCTAGCAAAAGAAATCAAAATCGTGATGAAACAGAAGGAAGCACATAAATCATCCCCATTCTGTCTGCCAATAAAGTTATCCCCCCAAAAATGCTTTTAATTAGTTTAAAGATAAGCTGACATCCCAAAACTCTTACTTCATTCTAAGAGACAGTCATTTTACCCACTGTTCAACAGTCTGTAGTGTTCTACAATACTTTCCCTCCAAATGTTTTTAATTAAACTTCATCAAAAAAGATAAAGCGCTAACAGTACTTATACTGTTAAGCTTTGCAAAGCACTTCACATACATGCTTAATCCTCATAACTCTTGCAAACTAAGTACATGTATTAGCCACATTTTAACATCTGAGGAAACTAAAGCTTTTAGGTTAGGTAATTTACCCCTAATCACAAGGCTAATCTATCTTCAAAGGAAGGTGTGTCTCATAAAATAAGCACTTAGTATTTATTGAACAGAACTACAAACTTTTTTTGCTCTGATTTCAAATATTAACCAAGACAGCTCTATTGTCCATGCAGACTTTCCGACTTGGGAAGGATACACTTAGATATATATTTTTAGCAGTTATAGTTCTCACTCTAAATTGATTTTCTAGAATAAAGCAATGCTATGAGTCTGAATGATGTGAGCCTGTTTTCCTAGACGCTATCTGTCTCCAGGTGGGTCAAACATTAAGTTTTCAGATTCCTAGAGCTAATGAAGCTTAAGAACAAGAAGTTAATCAAAACCTCAAGGTTTTTTCTATCATCAATCTTTATCTAACACCTTGCTAATAGCTATTTTCACTGCAGAGTTTATCCTTAGTTAGATGGAAAATCTGGTAATTAGAATATTTTATTTGTCAATGAATAACATTCTCAAATAGTTCAATGAGAAATAGCATGGCATGACAGAAAAGGCTCAGCCTTAGCTTTGCCACTAACTAGCAATCAAGCGCTTCTGTTTCTTAAAGTTTCTTCCAGTTCTTAAAAATTCTGATTTTTTGGTCAAAGGATATGAACAGGCAATTTTCAGATGATGAAATTAAAACTATTTCTAGTCATATGAAAAGGTGCTCCAAATCACTATTGATCAGAGAAATGCAAATCAAGCCAACCCTGAGGTACCACTACACACCTGTCAGATTGGCTAAAATGACAGGAAAAGATAATGATGAATGTTGGAGGGGATGTGGGAAAGCTGGGACACTGATACATTGTTGGTGGAACTGTGAATGGATCCAGCCATTCTGGAGAGCAATTTAGAACTATGCTCAAAAAGTTATCAAACTGTGCATATCCTTTGACCCAGCAGTGTTTCTATTGGGCCTATATCCCAAAGAGATCTTAAAGGAGGGAAAGGGACCCAAATGTGCAAAAATGTTTGTGGCAGCCCTTTTTGTAGTGGCTAGAAACTGGAAACTGAAGGGATGCCCATCAATTGGAGAATGGCTGAACAAATTATGGTATCTGAATGTCATGGAATATTATTGTTCTGTAAGAAATGACCAGCAGGATGATTTCAGGGAGGCCCGGAGAGACTTGCAAAAACTGATGCTGAGTGAAATGAGCAGAACCAGGAGATCATTATACACTGCAACAATAATACTATATGATGATCAATTCTGATGGACATGGCTCTCTTCAGCAATGAAATGTTTCAAACCAGTTCCAATTGTTCACTGAAGAAAGCCATATACACCCAGAGAGATATGAATGTGGACCACAACATAACATTTTCATGCTCTCTATTGATGTCTGCTTGCATTGTGTTTCCTTTGTTTTTTTTTCTTGTAGATATGATTTTTCTTGCATAAAAATGATGTGTGGAAATATGTAAACATATATTTGATTTGTCAAGTATTTTAACAAAATTAACATGGTGGATGATATCCTGCCATCTAGGGGAGGGGTGGGAGTAGAGGGGAATAATTTGTAACAGAAAGCTTTATGGGGGTTAATGTTGAAGAATTACCCATACATATGTTTTGCAAATAAAAAGTATTAATAAAAAAAAATTTCTGATTTTTGGAAAAGAGCACAAAAAAGCATGATAGATTCTTACCTCATTCAGGAATTATGGATTCCCCTAGATTCCACCTTCCCCCAATTATTCTGTATGTACTTACTTATTTGTATACATGGTGTTTACCTCAAAAGAATTTAAGCTTCTAGAGGGTAAGGCCTGTTGCATTTCTATGTTTGTACCTCCAAAGTCTAGCATACTGCCTGTTATCTTAGAAAGGACTTAACAAATGAATTAAATTCAATAAAACAAACAAATTCATCTCCCAAAGCATTGGCCTGACTAATGAATAGCTGTAGCACGATATATGGATGGATGGCTCTGAAGACAAAATCTGGTTTCAAGATCATTCCCTGATACACATAAGCTATGAGACTATGAATAAGTTACAACCTTTTCCATGCTACCAGGTAACCTCTTCAGATTCTAATTTACAAAGAGTTACCAATCTGCATCCATAAAGAGAGTTTTCATATCAGAAGTTCATAATACTGAAATACTCATCTGGGAGGAGAAAAAAAAAGATGGTTTTTCAATGATGCATTCACTTTCTTTTCCTAGCTTTAAATATATATTGATCAAACAGCAAAAAGTTATTATGGAAAAAGTACTACATCTACTACATCTAAAACTGGAAACTTTACAAAGCAACAACTATAAGCTTATATTTCTAATGTTCTCAAAAAGTACTTTCCTCACAATTCAAACCAAACCGTTTATATCATATCCGTGTCTCTTTTCTGAATATATTTGGCAGCATTTTTCTTGTTATACCTACTTTTTAAAATATATTTTCATATTTATATATTAATATCATGGCCAAAATTAGTATCACAGATACAATGATACATATACTTTCAGCTTGTTTTTTTTTTTTTTTTGCTGAGGCAATTGGGGTTAAGTGACTTGCCCAGGGTTACACAGCTAGAGTATGTTAAGTGTCTGAGACCAGATTTGAACTCAGGTCCTCCTGACTTCAGGGCTGGTGCTCTATCCGCTGCGTTACCTAGCTAGCTGTACCCGATACATATACTTTTCAATCAGAAAACAGCAAACCAACAGATTAGCATTAAGAACCCTAACCTGACATAATAAAATCAAGGTGCTTTACAAATACAAAGTTCAATAGAATTGATTTATTCAAACCCAAATTGGTTACTGGTGGTAATTAAAATAAAGGAAGGACTAAAGTACTTATATACTAGCTGAAGATTAATACTGATACAAGACAGCAGAGAAGATAACTTTAACATTTTATATAAATAATTGATATGTTTATTATATATTTTTATAGTCACTATAGCAATTCCACAGAAGATCTTTAACCAATGAGCATTTATTAAGTGCCTATTATGCGCTATACACTGAGGATACAAGAATAAAAATGAAAGAATGAGGGCTTTCTTTAAGGAATACTTTGTTAAGGAATACTCTATGTCCTAAAAACTCTTTCTCCCTGTTTTTAACGTGGGCTATTTCATCTCCCATCTCTAGCCCTCTGCATTGTCATTTCATATGCCTAAAATACACTCTCCTTCTCTACATCTACCCCCTGGAGTTTCAAGAGATATCAAAAGGGTCTCTTCTTGGAG
>JAJPUD010005300.1:30761-94110 GCA_023553655.1 Myrmecobius fasciatus
ATTGTTTTATTCCTTGTACTTACCCTTAGCACAATGCCTGCCACATGACATTTCACTGATTCAATCTAGTCTTCATCACAATTAGAAATTACAAATCAGTGAGGTTTTATTACATGCTATTAAAACAAATGAATGAAATTGCTATGAAAGTTTTGCTCTTAAGTTCAGGACCAGTGATAACGTCATTATGGTTAAAAATAGTAATTTATTATGAGTGGCATTAAGGTATAGAGGAAAGAACACTGGACTTTAAAGGAAATCGGGGTCAAACCCTAATCTGTTATTTCACTGATTAATTTGCAAGTCAACTAAAATTTACTGATTTCTTCATTTGCAAAGTAAGATTCATAGACTAGTTAGTCAATTTTTAATGTTCTCTTCAGTACTAAATCCTGAATGAACCTTTAGTGCAAGGGCATTATTCTGTTCTTTTTTGGATGCTTCACAGTGCTTTACACATAGTAGCCATTCAAATCATCAATATTTACTGAATAAAGATAAGGATGATAGGGTTTTACCCTTAATCTGTAGAGGTTATATAAATTCTTGCTTCTACAATCAGTCTGAGTAAATTCTAGTAAATACTATAAAAATCTTACCTTCTTTGGCTTCATTTAATTTTCCCAAAGCTGTTCTTGCAGTACCTCTTCTGGCAAAAGCTTTCAAATATGAACCATCTAAGAGTATAGCTTGTGTACAGTCTTTTTCAGCCTCTTCATATCTAATAAACATAGTTTTACAATTTCCAAATTCAGCTTTAATTTTTTTTTAAAAGATCACATGAATAACCCATTTAAAATGAAACACCAATCAAAAGAATTCATACTTGTTGAGAAGAGGAGCTACTTTCATGTCTGTGAAACCTTAAAGTCAGTTGGAGATGTTAACAGTGAAGTTAGAAGAGAGGACATAAGTAAAATCTCAAATGAAAATGAGGATGAAAGATGTTTTCAGCCATACTACCCTTCCAGGACTGGAAAGGACCTTAAAAGATCATACAATACAATACAGCCCCCTTATTCTAGAAATGAGGAAACCCCAGACATAAAGAGGCCAAATGTCTTGTGCCACATGGCTATTTATTAATAGCATAAGCCTCAGTCTCCTAACTCCTTTTTTTCAGCTGATCTCTTAAATTTCTCTTTAAATCTTGCAAATGTTTCCACTGCATTAATGTAAGGTCTCTTTAGAGAAGGGACTTCTTTAAAGAAATAATTTTCACAATCACAGCACCTAATATAGAATCAGCACATGAAGGTTGGTTTTAAAAATGCTTGATGAATGAAAACCACTCTCTTTCATTGTCATTTTTTCACTCTATGGTTTCTGATCACAATCTCTATTTCTCACAAATAGGTAAAAATTCAGTCAACATTAGTTTCTTGCACCCAGTCTCTCTACAAAATCTTGTAGTTTCTCTTTTTTTCCTTTTGTAAAATTTCTCTTACATAAAACTCTCTCATCTTCTTTCTGCTGTTTGTATTCTAGCAATACAATGGAGTCCAGTTTGCACAAGTGAAAACCTGTAACTTAAATTTGATGAGAGGAAGGATTTTTAAAATATATAAATGTCATAGAAACAAAAGAATAGTCCTACACTTTCACCCTAGAGCTCCTCTAAGCTGATTAGCTAGTCATTTGATTACAATACTGTTTTTCATTCAAGGGGTCAATTAATTCTAAAAGAGCTCATGATATTTACACTCCAAACTTGAGAGTAGAAATCTCTTGAACCTTGCTCAGTGTTCTTTTGAGTTCAAATATTATTAAATTAAATTATTATGAACACTTCTTTATAGAATAACTTATTAAAATCAAGTTCTAATATAAATTTGGATGTTCCTTTAGCAATGCGGATCAGATCCCATTCACCATGGCTCATTCCATCCAACTTTTGTCCAATTCCTCTCAAAAACTGCAGTGGGTCTACCCAATATGACAAAGAGACTTTCTCCAGATGTGGAAAGGATACTAGCACTTAAGCTATCTATCATTAGTTGGTCATCTTTTGCTCTTTACCACATGAACACCTCCATTTTTTTTAGATCATACCTTTCTCTAATGACACACTTTACTTTTTTGGTAGTTCCTTATTTGCTATAGTTGCAAGTGTTGCAAACTACTATTTACCTCGACTTTGCCTTTTGAGGACAATCTTCAACATTTAAAATGTTATGCACTGAAATTAAATTGTTATAGCTATGAGTTCATAACTATTCAATACTGGGCAAATATCATTATTAAAAAGATGGGACACTTTCAGGGAAAAATCTGGCATGATTAAAGGAGGATGCAATTTCCTGAAGTCAATACAGTCCATTCTCTTCTGGTTTAATTCTAGATGCAAATGTTTATTATCCATTCACACTGCCTATTTGTCATAATTTGGCAATAGCTCTGTTACATCTATTTGGTTTTTCCAAAGCATATTAATAAAACAAAACTCTTCTTGAGGCGTTATGAACTTTTCAGGAAGGCTCTATAATGTCCTAGAGTTCGATTTCCCCCAGAAAAAGGACCACCTGGAAGACCACAACATCTTTAGGTTTGCTTCCTTATCTTGAAACTGATGTGTATATAGCCTCTGAAGAATTTTGGAAATTTTCAAGTATAGATAAGAGATACTGTTTTTGTTCTCCATCAAATCAAATTTTTGAAAAAATAATCGACAAACGAGAATTTTAAAATTCTCTACATCTTTTAATCAACTGTTTGATGGTAAAGATATGCTCTTTTAAGAACTATCAATCATTAAACATTTATTAAGTACCAGCTATATGTCAGATGCTAGATTAGGTGTTGAGGATACAAAAGCAAAAAGGAAATAATTTTTGTGTTCAAGAAGCTTACATTCAACCACTTGCCAAAGTTTACCTATTCTTCATTAGTACTCTCATCATGGATGCTTGCAATGTTATGTATAGCTTATTCTCATAAAAAAATTAACATATATATGGGAAAGCAAGCTATATACGCAGATCAGCAGTTGATGTTTTCCAGACTTTTTTCCAGCGCTAATAAGTTTTAGCATTAATAAAATTTCAAGATATTTTCTATGACTTCAAATTTCTTGTGAATCAATCTCTTGATGTCTTAATCATAAAGCACCCTACACTGACCTCCTCTGTATACCCTACATCTTTAATAGTTATTTTTCCTATCTTTGTTTTCTTTAGCACATCTGAGATTATGGTATTAGAATCCTTAGCTTCATCATACAAAAATTCCCCAAATTTTGCAGATCTTTTCCATTTTTTGTTGCTATGCTACTATTTTCAATCTTAAATAGCCCTGAACAACTATGCTTACTTGCTTTCTTTTTTTTGTTTGTTGTTTTTTTTTTTTTTTTTTGCTGAGGCAATTGAGGTTAAGTGACTTGCCCAGGGTCACACAGCTAGGGAATGTTAAGTGTCTGAGACCAGATTTGAACTCAGGTCTTCCTGACTTCATGGCTGGTGCTCTATCCACTGCGCCACCTAGCTGCCCCTGCTTACTTGCTTTCTAAAATTGACTATACCCTTTACTATTTGTCCCTGCTCATAATCTTCAATTATCTATCTCCATAAAATTTTAAAAATGATTTCAAGTTATAAATTGGTGTTAGACAGAATTTTCCTATCTTTCTAGTTTCTACAACATGTTGGTGCTTAAGCTGTTGTTTTTATGATGGCTTTTTTGCAATTACTCACATGGATACTATGAGGTGACCAAATGTTCCACAAAACAATTCTTCCTTGTTTTCTGAGTGATAAAATCAACTGAGCTTTTATTTGCCTTTCCAAGAATCATATATTCGCAGATAAACATAAAGCAACAACACAAAAGTATTCTTTGAGACTTTTAAATCACTACTCAATCCTTGAAAGATAAGGCAAAAGTTTGATCAACAATTTCAGAGAGAGACAACTAGATGGTGCTGTGACTAGAGAATTAGGCCTACAAACAGGAAGACCTTCAAATCTCTGGCCTGAGACACCAACTTTGTGACTTTTCATTAATCTGCCTGCCTCAGTTTCCTCACCTGTAAAATGAGTTAGAAAAGGAAATGACAAACCATTCCAGTATCTTTGCCAAGAAAAGGAGTAAGACACAACAAATACCAATGTTAATATACATATTCTATCTAGTCAAAATTTAGTGCAATATTTTTAGTTTCATATATATGCATATATATAGTTAGTTATTATTAGTTTAAATAAAAGATTCAATATAATAGTGATAGTATATTAATAGTCTTAATATTTTCTACATAAAGCACACAAATATTCTGTACGACAGTTTAATACAGTTAATGAGGGTTGGTTTTCAACAATCAAAGACCTGGCATATGACATATATTTTAAAAAAGCACTCTACAAAGATGCTAAATTACTGTACGTTTGTGCCAACTAAAGCAAGAATCTCTTCTTTATACATGTATTTGGTTAAAAGCTAATTGCTTTCTCTATCTTTTTCTCTTTACTGCCTTTTCTACCTCCCCTAAAAGCATATCTGGTGACAGGATATAACAATCCAGATACAATTGTCCCTGGTGATGAAGTTTACTATAAGATATTTTATAGGTTATTTTCCATTTTTCTTTGGCTCAGTGTCTTTCAATGGCCTTGAGATGGCTTTACTTAGATGCATTTATCAAACTTTCTTTAAACTGGCTTTATCTTCCAACTAATTCTCTGCTTTAGATACTGTTTACAGTCATCCATCATTAATCAAAGATTTTACTACAAGCAAATTTATATTCTAAATTAAGTTTTTCCACCTGTCAACTTTCCTCTTGAGGCAAGTAAGTGGACTATCTGGGCTCTTATGGAATTGTCATCATCTAAACACCTACATAAAATTTTTAAAACCTGTACTAATGCTATTTCTCTTGTCCATTACCAATTTTTCATAATATTTTTAAAAATTTGGTCAAGGTTAAATGGTTTCAACTTTAACTCATGCCTTTCTTCTCATTTTTTATTATCTCTGACAAGTTAGGGGTTTGATTAAAGAGAAACAGCAGATTCAGGAATGAGGTGTTTTTATTTCCTGTCTATTAAAACACAAATTTCATTTTTTGTGAAGCTTTTTGGTCTTTGATATATGCAGCACCTTTCTCAAAGTGTTCATGTAAAAAGGCATGACATTTCCATGTATTATACAGGTCTGGCCATTCACAGTCCTTTGCTGAGAAATGTTTTCTGACATTTCTCAACATGCTAACTTTTTGTCAGTTTTGTATTCAATTACTAAGTCTCAAAATGAGTAATGATTGATTTTGGAGGGTCTTAATTATACTACTGAAGGCTTCTTGACTCAAAGACATAGAAAAAATTCTCCCCCATTCCCCAAGTCCAAAAAAATCCCAACAAAAACTACTGAATTTATGCCTTTCTCATTTTACATAAATAAATTTACATAAATTAAGTACATCCCCACTGAGGATATTGGTAGACAGGAAGCAGAACTTTTCAATCAATAACTTTATAATGGATTATATCTTTACTATTTCACATTGGACTGAAAGATGTAGAGAATACAAGACCTCACTGTAATTTATCATTTACTGCTTATGAAAAAGCATCTGATTTAGTAGAACAAAATGCTGTCTTTTAATAACATCTCTTTTAATGATGAATCTATCCACATATCAAAATTACTCAAGACTTCTTGAAAGATTTGATAACAAGAAATAATTTTGTTCAATTTCTTTCTGATTATAAATGTAGGCAAAACATAAAATGGGTAGATATATTTACCAAAGGTGGTCATAACTGGTTGAGAAGATCCAGCATTGTGTTTAAGTTGAAGAACTTCCTAATTTCTAGGGGCTGCTATTTGTATATGCCATTCAACTGTTACATCAAGCCTCAAAATATTATATAAGATCTTTCCTGGATGAGATCTGTAATCCCTCAAAAAAGTTTAGCCCAGGTGTCTATATAGGAAAAACTAAGCGAATGAAGAATTATCTACTGCTTAGATTATGACATCCCTATGGATGGACAAATCCATAGAGCATGTCTATTCATATAATGTGATTGGGACTGACAATAGCTACAGATGGACAAAAACAAAAGGAGGAAAAGGGGTTGGGCTGCTTCAGAAAATTGCAAAGATCCTTAAATGATACCAAACTTCTCCCAGAAACAAATGTCAATCTTGTAATATACTAACATTCTAAATGTTACTATAAGGTGTCGCAAGATGGAACATGTTTCGGAAGAACTAAACATCAGCAGAGGGCAATGGAGAGGCACATGCTAGATGTCACATTATATGAAATGACTGGAAGATAGTCAAAATGCACAGATGACATCCTCACAATGTCAAGTGAAAGAAGACCTTTAGCATGTGGGTTTGTACCCTTTAATGGAGAATTTATGGACAAGGAATCACAGAGTATGGATAGAAATGGATGGGTTACAACTTATATCATAAGGTGGTATTAACATCTATTATTATTATTATTATTAATGCTATTATTATAATTATAAATGGAACAATTAGAGATTGAAAATAAACTGTAATAAACATTTTAAAAGTGGGAAATACAACAATATACATAGCCTATGTATCATATTCTTCCCATTAATCTATAAGTGCTTTGAGGACAAGACTATTGATTTTATTTCCATAAGCATTCACTAAGTAGCATCAAGCTCTCTAGTAAACAATGAGAATACAATGACAAAAATTAAAGTTTTTGCCCTCAAGGAGAGAAAACAGCATGTACCAGATACATTGTAAGAAGAGGTCAATAAAAATCTTATACAGGAAGCAGAATATAACCTATGTAGGGAGTTAGGAATTTCAAGAGGCAGGTGAAGAAAGAATATTCTAGAACAGAGGACAGTTTGTACAAAGACACAAAGTAAAGACAGGGAATGTCATGTAAAGGGAAAGCCAAGTTGGCTAATTTGGCAGGTATACACTGTGTGAGAGGATGTACTGTTTATAAAATTATTCTGAAAAAACAGGTTGGAATCAGCCTAAGAAGAACTCTAAATGTTAAACAGAGATACTTTTATTTTTATCTTAGAGGCAAAAGAGTCACTGAAAATTCTTCTGCTTGGAAATGGTCAAATCTTAATTTTAGGGACATTAAAGTTGGCAGTTCCATGAAACCATGAATTGGAAAGGGAAAAAGTTAGAGAATGTAGATAGAAGGGCCAAGGGCAGGGCCTTGGAATATAACCAAGCATAGCAATGATCCAACAAGAGATAGGTCACAAAAATCTAGAAGAAAGAGCATCTGGGAGGAGAGTGCAATCAGTAGTGGCAAATACTGCCAGAAGGTCAAGTATGAAGGAGAAATAATTATTGGTTTTAGAAATTAAGACATCATTGATAATCTTTTCGAGAGCAGTTTCAGTTGAGTGGTGAGGTCAGAAGCCAGAAAGCCATACTGCAAAAGATTAAAGCATAGGATGTCTGGGAATAAGACGAGTTATTTGGATTTTTCACATTTGTATTATTAGCACAAAGACTGGAGCAGGTAGAATATTTAATGTTTTCTAAACTGCATGTAAATAGAGTAACATACACATTAATAACTCTGAATAATGATCTTTCTACATAGTAGTTCATCTGAATTCCACAATAAAGCTATTTACGTATTTATTGAATATAAAATAGTGCTCAAAGCAATAAACTAAACTTTAGTCAATCATTTTGATAGGCTGCCAAAAGAAAAAAAGCCAATTTTCATTTGAACATAGCACAAATTGCAGAAAACTTACTTTTGAACTTTTAGATATGCCATAGCCCTGTTGGCTGGAAGAAGAGCATTGGTGCCATCTGCTGCTATACCTCTAGTATAACATTCAATTGCTAGTTCATACTTCCCCTCTTTGAAAAATCCATTTCCCTAAACATAAGAGAAAAAACAGTAAGAGCTAATGTACACAAGTGTGTGTGTTTGTGTGTGCATGCATAAAGGAATTTATTAAAATTTGTATCATCAACAAAAAAAATTAAATGGCATTAAGGTACCTTTTACTGTTAGGAAACAAAAATTTGTTTTATAAAATGCTACTTTAATAGAGGAGGACTGAAAGAAACATATTGACCTCAGTTTACTGTAATTAAATGATATTTTCTTGTATCAAGTTTTTTTCTCCCATTAATCATCATCTTTATAACTAGTTTTGCTGAAATGCTTAACTTAAATCAACTCAGTTTCAGCCTTGTGGAAGTTCACTTTT
Organism: Myrmecobius fasciatus; assembly: GCA_023553655.1. Taxonomy (NCBI): domain Eukaryota; kingdom Metazoa; phylum Chordata; class Mammalia; order Dasyuromorphia; family Myrmecobiidae; genus Myrmecobius; species Myrmecobius fasciatus. The sequence goes on from JAJPUD010005300.1 coordinate 38,951, forward strand.
GTGCTGTCTTGTTTGCTAACTTCTGTTTCAGTTTTTGAAAGGCATTCTTTATCTTTTTTCTTAAGGGAACTATATTAAGAATTTCAAATGAAATAATATTGTTTATTAGTGTCATAGAATTAAAAGGATTATGATTCTCCAAGAATTGTTCTTTATTCTTTATGGTATATTCAACACACACACACAATTAATTTCAACTTTTTCCTATAATTTAGCCAAAATACTTTGCTTTATATACATGATATATTGTTGAAAAAAAGCATTCATAGATATAAGTTAAGCAGCTTGTGAATATGTTTTCAAGCTTTTGAATCACCATTTTCATTTATCTTACCCAGGGACCAGAGGCCACCCCCACACCTCCTTGTACGCTCCACAAGAGCATACATACATATATTAAAACCATATTTAAGCTGGCAATAAGCAATTCCATTAGAGATGCACTTTGGCAGTCATTTGTTTTTATGGCATGTAAATTACAGATTTCAATTTCTTACATTTTCCTCCTTGACAACTTCATAAATTTGTTTTTCCATGAGCTAAAATTCTGTGCTTTTCTATTACCAAAAAGTAATTCCTTCTATAACAAGTCTAATGTAGTCATGTCCAAATTTTTGCTGTTTTCTAGAAAATGTACAAGGAAGCAACAAATTTTCACTAAGAAATTTAACGTGCTACCTTACAATGCTAATTTTCAGCCAAAATTACACTAATATTTTAAAAAATATTCAAATTTTTAAAATACTTATTTTCATGCACATAGTCTCCAAAGTGGTAATATTTTCAGTTGTACTCCATAAAAGAAATATTTCAGCCTTTTATTATGCTATAAAGGTGACCCTAGGTCCTCAAAAACTATCAAAGCAAAACAAAATCTTTAGTAGAGGCTTCCAAGATAACAAATTAGTTTTATTTCCCCATTCTAATATAGAAGCATTTGATGGCAGAATAAAAAATTCATTGAATTCATATTGAGGCCTGTTGAATTTGCTAGAATATGAATTCAGCATTGTTTTAAAATATAATATATAGGGGCAACTAGGTGCTACAGTGGATAGAACACCAGCCCTGAAATCAGGAAGACCTGAGTTCAAATCTGGTCTGACACTTGACACTTCCTAGCTGTGTGACTTTGGGCAAGTCACTTAACCCCAATTGCTTCAGCGGAAAAAAAAAGATAAAACAGTATATACATCATCATGAACTAGTGAACTAGTCTCTGCAAAATATTGTCAGAATATACCAATTAAGTAGAAAACTAATTTCAATGGACAATTAAGAATCATCTCATTTTCCTAAAATTGCCCTTACAAATTTTATACTATTTACATTAATTACTGCCTCAACTAACAAAAATCCTGAATTAATCAGGTTTTAATATATCTTATTTCAAACAACACATTTGGTGTCAATTTTGCTATCAAAGAAGTTAGTTTTCACATGAACATTAAGATGTATATTTTAAAAATATTTTTAATCCGGGGCAGATAGGTGGCGCAGTGGATAGAGCACCAGCCCTGAAGTCAGGAGGACCTGAGTTCAAATCTGGTCTCAGACACTTCCTAGCTGTGTGACCCTGGGCAAGTCACTTAACCCCAATTGCCTTAGCAAAAAGCAAAAAAAAAATATATATATATATATATATATTTTTAATCCTAAGTAGCTATGTAGTAAAAAACTGAGGTATAAAGAAATTAAATTATCTGCTTCTAAAATGGCACTTGCTGGGACTGGGATATCATTCCAATATATAAAATGCTTTTAGTCCACTACTTTAATATGAGTCACCATATTAGGACAACTTGATTACATGCAAAATCTATCATCCTACTGATTTCCAAAGTAAAGTTCCACAGTAATTTAAATGAAATGCAACAAAGTGTGTAATACTTTGGATTGAGAAAGACCAATTCAATTCAATTCAAATTCCATTTCTGTCACTAGTTCTGTGACTCTAGATAAGTCACACAAGTTGTTCTTTGTAAACCACATTTTTCTGACTAAACAGGAATAATTTAAGTACCTATTTCACAGATTAGTTTGAGTATCAAGCTAGATAATAAAGTACTTCGTAAATTTTCAAGTTTGATAAAAATATTAACTGTGATGAAAATTAAGACAAAATATAGAGAGCAAACAAGGAAAGAAGACATGTTACAATGTTCTCAGAATATTTTGTTATAAGCCACTTTCATTCATAAGGGCAATTTTGTGAAATTCTTTTTTTTAATAATAATTTTTTTTTTTTTTTACCAAATCTTTCTCTCGGATGGCTTGCTGCCTACATTGCTGTTCTTTAAGTTGCTTATTTTCTTCTTCTACTACTTCACACACTGTATCATTTCCTTTTAGATGAGAATCTTCTTTGGTCATCAGAGCCTAGGAAACAAATTTTTTAAATTAGAAAAACATTAAATAGAAATAGTTGACGCACATTTTATGTAAAATGCCCGTGAGGAATTTGTGAACTCTCTCAAAATAAATCCTAAAATACCAAATTTTCAAGTTTAATTCAAAGCCTACTTTCAACCAAGTAAAAAATAAAAGAAGAAATATTTGATATTATAATCAAAACAACATCTCAAACCAGAAACTTCTACCAGAAGTAGATCTGTCTTGGAGTGGTATGTATATGCAATGTTATATTTCCTAAATCTCACAAACTTAATGTGATGAAAAATATAGTGAATTCTCAATTCTATACTATAAGGATATTATTCTAATAGTTAACCCTATTTCATAAAGCAGATATTTTCCTATGTTCTCAAAAATAGAATAGAAAAGTAGGGAAAAGTCTGATTAACTGTAAAACACTATATAATTGTGATGTTATTAATATCAATAGAAGTATATGATATAATTGTTAACTTCAGATCAAAGATTAAATTGAAAAAAAATTTTGAACTGACTACAGTATTATTTGCTAGCTAATTTAAATAGTAATATTTGTGTCTTCAATGTTAAAATGTTATTTTGCACTTTACCTAAAAATATACATAAAGAAAATCCCACTACTATATAAAATTTAAAATTTGTTTTTCATAAAGCTAGGCAGAAAGGATTGACCATCATATTTTTGAAGTAATGTTTAATATGAGCCACTTAATTTTTTTTTACCTGATTGATTTTCTTGAGTTCATTTTTTGCTTCAAAGTTATTTGGTTCCAGTTCTAATGCTTTTTCATAATCTAAAAGAGACACAGGAGCATAAAACTTAAAGAAAAATATATGAAAAAAAGGTTTCACTGGTAGTGAAGTTTTTCTTTCAGAAGGCATTAAGAAATCATTAACAGTTGATATGAGGCAAACTGACATGACAATGTCAGTTCCAATTCTAAAATACACACTTGAAAGAAAATTCTAATACAAATCGTAATCCTTCTATACCCAACACCAAAACTTATAATTATGTACTATGCACTATAAATTGCTAAGTTACTAAATCCTATTATGTATCTCTACTTCAGGCAGACACTTTTGTGACATAAACAATATAACTATACTGTCAAGTCAACAAGGTTATAAATTTAAATAAAAACTATAAAATCCTTTTACCTTTTATTAAAGATTAAGAATCTTTAATATCTTATGTAGCTGGCTCGTTTTTATCAATACTACTTTACAGCTTTTGTAATGAGAATAAAATTAAATACACAAAAATTATTTTAAAACAACTCCTTAAAGGCCATGATCATTCTTTGTATGACAACATGAAAAATGAATACAATTTGATAATGTCTTAAGATTTCATTACCTTCTTTGGCATCTTCTAATTTTTGGAGTGCAAAACGAGCAGCACCTCTTCTAACATAAGCCTTTGTATAATTCCTATTCAATGCAATTGCCAAATTACAATCAGACTCAGCAACAGCAAACCTACAATACATGAAATTGTTTTTATTAAGATGAAATATTAACAAGGTTTCTTAAACGTAGTCCTCTTCTGATGCCTCACTGCAGCAAGAAAACAACTCTAAGCTACTGAAGGTTTTGGCAGCAGAAGGAAAGCGCTGAAAGGTTTTTATATATTTACAAAGGCTTCGAGGTCTTGTCCAGGAATGAATGAGTTAAAAGGGATATATTAAGTGCTTAGTACTACATTAACACCCAGGTGTACAAATAAGAAAGCAAAAGCAATTTTTGCCCTCAAAGCAGCAAGACTACACTGATCATAAGATCATTGTTTGAATCCCACATCACTTACTATATTTATTTGACCCTGGCAAGTCACTTCACCTCTCAGTCTCAGTTTCCTCATACATAAAATGAGAATAATAACAGCACCTATCAATCTCACAGGATTGTTGTGAGCACCAGATGGGATAACATATGTCAAGTGCTATTGCTATCTATCTAGCTAGCTAGCTAGCTAGCTATGTGCACTAGCTATTATTATGATTACTATTCTAACAGAGAAACAATACACGGAGGCAAGGGTTGACCAAAGAGGGACATTCTGGTCAGTCAAGTTAAAAGGGATAAATGAAATCATAGAACAGTGGCACTCCATCTAAGAATAACAAACATCCATTTAAGGAGGGTACCTAGACCAGTCAGTCACTTTTATCTTATTAGTCTCCAAGATACATTTCTAGACTTTCCCGACCATATTCCCTAGTACCTTCATTTTCATTGCTCCTCCTCCCTCCCACTTTTTCAACTTTGTTTTATGTTCTGTCTTTCCCCAATAAAACATAAGTTCTTTAAGGAAAGCATTGTTTTTTCACTTACATCTGTATTCCCAGCACTGAGCACACTGACTGGCACACAGTACACACTTAATAAATGCTTGTTGACTAATAGTGACAGAATTGATCTGAACATAGTTCATGGCTACAGAACTAGAAGTTTGTGGCAGGGGATAGGAAGGATACATGCCAAATGGGAAGGAAGTTTTGGAGACTGGAAAGGAATAAATGAAGTATGGCTAAGATTTTCCTGAATATGGAATAGAAGAGGCAGTGAACAGGGCAGAGTTCTTCAGCAGTTGGTGAGGAAGTTGTGAAAGAGGGTGCCAGAGTATGGCAAATTTTCTGGTCATGGCAACTCCTAAAACAAAGTAAAGTAAAAACTGGCCTATATTCTTGTGTGGCTGCAGAAGGGATGAAAAAGAACTTCTCAAAAAGTGAGATTCTTGACCAATGACTGAAGGGCAATGTTGCTGGAGGACTTGAACCATCTTAGGTGTCTTGCTATAAAAACAAAACCAGAAGGTGGGAGTTGCAAGCTAAATAGAAGAATGGCTTCTAGTATTCCTTAAAGAAGTAAAAAAAAAAAAAAAAAAAAAAAGGAAATGAAGCAGCAGATTTTATTGTATGCCTAAAGATATTACATCATGGAAATATTTGGTTATCAGGTGTTATGATATATGTAAAGTATTGGCAAAAAGACCTTTATGAAAGTAACTGCAGATACACCAAATAACTATTAAAAAAAAAATAAAAAAGAACCAAATTATACTTTGACAGAAAAAGACAAATGATGTAGATGGCACCCCTAAGTAGTTGTCAGGCACAAAGGTCTGATTTCTGGAAAGACCGGCAAAATACATTTAAATGAAACAGAAAAAGAATAAATAAGGTCATTGTGTTTACTGTTTTCTTGATTATGAAAAAGCATTTAATTTAGTAAGGTCATTTTATACTTCATTTACAGTATACTATCTCCCATCCATACATCAAAATCATTTATAATTCCCTGAAAGATATCAAAAGAAATGACACTATTCAATGACCTTCTGATGATAAACATAAGGTGAAGCATAAAAAAGGAAGATGCCTACTGTAAGTATTCACCACCGTGATAGAGAAGGCGAGATCCTACAAATGTTCCTGTTTGCAGAAGACATTATAATGACTGTATAAAGCCTGAGAATACTGTAGACTTCTAAGAGATCTAAAGTCATGCAAAGTAATTTTGAAGAATGTCTATTGCCCGCATTTTAATAGTTATTTGAATAGACATCCTATAGAGTTTGTCCCAACAGCATGTCAGATAGACAGTACAATTGAACTATGAGTTGGGCCCAGAGTTAAACAGGAGAATAGGCTGGATTGCATTTGAGAAAGTGCAGTGCTACTTTACCAACCTCAAACTTCCCATGAAAGCAAAACTCCTCTTTTTAATATTAGCATTCTATTATTATTGCTATATGGCAGTGAGATAAGGAAGTTATACAAAGTAATTATAACCACTTCTGAAAAACTGAAAATTGGTATCACAGAGGGCATGTAAAGGTGCATAATGAGAAATGTTATTATATATAGACCACTCTACCCACACACTCACACCTCCCCCCCGACCCCACCCCACCTCCCAGTGACTGATTTAGAACAAAAACAGTAAAAGAAGTCATCAAACAATTATATGGATTAGTTATGTGGCAAGAAAAAGAATACTAATACTCTCAACACCAGAAAAAGTGAAAAAAGTCTTTAGCCATAGTAATTAGACCATCTATAAGAAGAAGAGAATGGGACATACCACAATGGTGAACTTATGGGACAACATGAACAAGAGTCATATGGGATGGTTAGTCATGGATAGGTAGTTGCTTGCATTGTTTAATAGAATTACTGACTCAAGTATTTGAGTGTTCAAACCCATGAATTCCTTGAAATCCACTATTGTGGTGTCAAAAAAAAAGGTTTTTTTTTCTTTTTTGTTCTTTTCATGGAATCCCAAGAGTTTAATTTCTCAACTGCTTTTTCTTGAGCTAACAGAGACAATATAAAATAAGACTGCTAAGAGATAATCTAAAAGAATAAGATCTGAACACAAGATGCTGATAAGAATCTAATACATTGTATTTGCATTCTTACATAACCATAAAGTATCATCTCTTTTTTCCTCCATAAAAATTATCTTTCTTTAAACTGTTAGGAAGGAAAATTCCCTTTACAAGTTCCAAAAAGCCTTCTATAGAACATGTACATCAAAATCCAAGCAGAGATAACCAATGACTAAGATCCACTCCTACTGCCAAAAAATAATTTTCCCTAATAATGCCATTTATAGTTTGTTTTTCCATTATAATTAGTAAATAATGGAACATACTGTTGTTATAGATACCAGGCTTATATGCTTAGAATTACAGACAGAGCTGGAAGTACCTCGTAGCTTATCTAGTTCAACTCTTCTCATTTTAAAAATGAAGAAAGTGAGGCCAGCTCTAAAGAGGTTAAACAGTTACATAATATGCACACAAAACAATGGCAGAGCTGGGAGCTGAATCAGGTTCTGAATGCAAACCCAGCACTCCATATTGACTCCTATTTTTCTTCAACATTGAATTAACTTTTAAAAATATTTATGTGGATTTTGTTTTTAAAAGAACTTACAGGAAGTGCAATTTTCAATTTAAACTAAATAAGAGAAAATCATTCCTTTCCTTTGTAGGCAACTACATATGATATACAAAATGTTTTAAATGATAAAAGTGTGCCAACTTGAAGCTGTTATGAGTAAAATTCAATACATTCAAAAATCTTCCAGAAACTTACCCATAAATGATAAAATAGACTCTTATGCATTCAATTATTAAATAACCATTGCTAAACACAGGGAGAGATAATAAAGAACTAGTCCCTGCACAAATATGCAATACTGTAAAATAAATATAAGACAAAATAATGTGTGTAAGCATACAAATGTATCTTACTTTTTCATTCTAAAGAATGCTGATGCTCTATTTGTTGGTAAAACTGGATTATATGGATCTGCTGCCATGCCTTTTGTGTAACAGTTAATTGCTTCATCATATTTTCCTTGTTTGAAGTATTTATTTCCCTGAAAAAGCATAATTTTGATCAGTTTTCATGACAATGGAACACAATTACACAGCAATTTTTTTGTCAGTACATCTACAAACATCTTCCTTGCATTAATTTCACCATCAAGTCTAGATAAAAAAGAAACAAAAAAATGTTACTCTGAAAGCTCAAACTACAACTCTTTTTCCTGTCACAAACCAAACTATTCCCAGGGAGGGACCTGTTGGTAAAAAGACCTACTCTACTTCTATTGACAAGAGCCCTGAGAGACATGATGGACAACTACTAGACAAAGAAAAGAAAGGTATCAAAATAAAACTTTAAGCTGGACAAAGTAACTTTCCCTTTGCTTCATCCAAGATTTTCTTTGATCCCCACAGGCTACCAGTGGATCTGCCAGATTCACCTGGATGGCTCCTACCTAGAATCACAATCGTGAGGATATCTGGCCCTTCATCCTAGCTTAAACCTTTTTTGTGTCACTGATTCCCTACAGCCATGTGGTAAAGCCCATAGACCCTTTCTGAGAATGTTTGTAAATACACAAATACACACAGAGGATCACAAAGCAAACCAATTTTATTAAATATAGCTATCAAAATGTTTTTTAAAAATTTCACAAGCTCCAGGTTCAGAAACCTTGTGCTGCCAGTGACACCAATGCATAAGTTCCTGATAGCAGAAAGGAAGAAAAAAACAATGCCATGATGCAGTGATTCCTAAAGGATACAATATTACACCTCCATGGAGGGGCAAAGGGAGAGGGGAGACATTCAAAGTGAATGTACACTGAAGTACAAAGTTTAAGTAAAATAAAAAGATTGCTGGATTGAGATCAAAATTATCAGATTCATATTCCAGCTTTATCACTTACTACCTATATAATTCCTTATCTGGAAAATGAAGGGGTAGGATGGCATCTAAGATCTCTTCCAGATCTAAACCTTTGCTCCTATTGATGCAGTAAAGTGTATTCTTAATTTTACTTTGTGGTACCTTTTCTTTTTCAGCAAGAGCCTTTTGTGAATCTATGTGAATCCCTTCTTCTTCTGAATCTGATTCTGCAGATACTGAATCACGAGTACTGTCTTCTTTATCAAGCTCTTCAAGTATTGTGTCCTGAAATCACATAGGATAATAATTTTCACAATATATTGCTTAAAGAAAAAAAATTACATTATTATTACATCAGATTGAAACATGGCACAGCAGGCTATATTAGCAAAATTCATTGGGATAACTATGCTCTCAGAGGACTCATGCAAATGATGTCATAAATTAGGGATGCTATAAAAATGTTATCTTAACTAAAATGTACAACAACCAAAAAAAAAAAAAAGCCTAAAATTATCAAAGAGGCAGGATTTAGAAACAGAAGAGAAATGGGTGAAATCCTGCAACATTCACTAGTTGTCTGATCACTATTATGAGTAAAATGAAATTGACCTAAAATTATACTAGTCAAGGTAGGTATGTACTACAATAAAAAAAGGAGGGGGAGTATTCAAAGTTAAAATTAAAATTTCAATTAAAACTGTATAGTTGAGAAACTTAAAAGACACTATGCTGTATCTTGTTCTGTAAGACAACATTCTGCTTTCTACTCTATCACCAACATAATATCCTGGAGATACTCTGATTTTTATGTTATTTGATTTTGTCTATCTTATAGAGTTCTTAATACCAAGATTGAACACTGCCCTGCAAACTGCCTGTAAACAAACATAATTCTGAAAAATATACATTCATATGAGCCAAGAATTGTAAAGAAATACAAGGTTTCAAACTGTTAACATGGGAGGGAGTAATAATAGTTCCTGTCTCTGAGGGTTGTTTTTAAAACTAATGAGATTATATATATATATATACACACACAGTCCTTTGAAAACTGTAAAACTCTATATAAAATGTCAACTACTACAATTATTACCAACTTTAAACCAAAAAGCCTTTTACACAGCAAAAGAAATAGAATCATAACTATGAATACATTTTATACAATACTATACAATAAGTCAGCAGATAAAAATCAGAAAAAATACAAAAGCCTTTGAGACTAGTGTCAAATAAATGCAAGAGATCATAGCAAACCACAGATCCAGCTAGAAAATAGGCAGTAATGTTCAAACAACGAAATGAATGCTGGTCTTGGATTTCCTAAAGATAAATGAATCTGATTTGTTTAAAAATAATACTTAATATTAGTCTATTAGAGAAAAAATCAGAATTATAAAATTAGCAGAAACATAGTTCATCTAACTCAGTATTGTTGCCATAAGAATAAGGTATTTTTAGTAACCATTTGCCTCATTCATAAATTTTTCTCAACCCATTTTTTTTTTTTTACATTTTGTTCTTCTATTCTAACTATGGTTATTTTTTATTATTCACTGAATGAAGCTGTAACTTTTTAATTGTCCTTAAGATTTTCCCATAGAATAATTTGGAACTATGCCCAAAGAACAAATTGTGCATATCCTTTAATCAAGCAATACCACTAAAAAGTCTGGATCCTAAAGGGAAAAAAGATTTAAACAAAAAAAAAAAATTTACACCAATTCTTTTTGTGGTGGCTAAGAACTGGAAATTGAAGGAATGCCCATCAATTGAGGAATGGTTGAACAAGATGTGGTATATGAATATAATGGAATACTACTGTGCCATATAAGAAATGATTAACACCATACTATCTGCCTCCAAAGACACACTATTTAGCTCCAGAAAAATAACTAATATTGACTGAATACAGATAGAAGCATGTTATATTTTTAAAATTTTTTCTTTCATTTTCCCCCCTTTTATTTGATTCTTCTTGAACAAAATAACTAATATGAAAATGTTTTACATAACTGCATATATATAACCTCTATTTGATTGCTTACTATCTCAGGAATGGGGGAAGAGAGTGAAGAAAGAATTTAGAACTCAAAACTTAAAATAAAAAATGTTAACAAAATTAACAAAAAATAAATGATGTGCAAGCAGGCTAGTCTGAATGCATACTATTTCCACTTTTTTTGTTTTTTGGTTTTCTTTTGGGGCTTTTCCCCTTTTGTTCTATTTTCATAAAACGACTTATGTGGAAAGAGTTTTAACATGATTGCATATGTATAATCTGTATCAGATTGCTTGCCAAATTGGGGAAGAAGAGATAAAAATTTAGAACTCAAAAATTTTTTTATGTAATTGGAAAAAATTAAATACTATTTACAATAAAAAAAAAAGACTTCTTCATTCAAAAGGTGTCCCATCATTCTGTAATTTCCAGATTTGGTACAAATATATATTCCTTCATTTTCACTTTCAACCTTTGCCTTTCTACACTGAATAGTCCCAAGTGTTTTTTTAATCTGTCCCTGAAGAGTCGACCCACTAATCCTTGTGATTTATAGAATCTTAGAACATGAGAGTTGAAAATGGCCTAAAGACCCCCGGTCCAAGTGGGGAGAAAACTGAGAAAATTTCCCTAATGAATATTGATGCAAAAATTTTAAATAAGATATTAGCAATGAGATTACAGAAAGTCATCCCCAGAATAATACACTATGACCAAATAGGATTTATACCAGGAATGCAGGGCTGGTTCAATATTAGGAAAACTATGAGCATAATTAATTATATTAATAATCAAACTAACAAAAACCATATGATTATTTCAATAGATGCAGAAAAAGCTTTTGATAAAATCCAACACCCATTCCTATTAAAAACACTAGAGAGTATAGGAATAAATGGGCTTTTCCTTAAAATGATTAGTAGTATCTACTTAAAACCATCAGCAAGCATCATATGTAATGGAGACAAACTAGAACCATTCCCAATAAGATCAGAAGTGAAACAAGGCTGCCCACTGTCATATTTACTATTTACTATTATATTAGAAATGTTAGCTTTGGCAGTAAGAGAAGAAAAAGAGATTAAAGGAATTAGAGTAGGTCATGAGGAAACCAAATTATTACTCTTTGAAGATGACATGATGGTATACTTAGAGAACCCTAGAGACTCGACTAAAAACTATTAAAAATAATCCACAACTTTAGCAAAGTTTCAGGATATAAAATAAATCCACATAAATCAGCAGCACCAACAAAGTTCAGCAGCAAGAGATACAAAAAGAAATTCCATTCAAAATAACTGTGGATAGTATAAAATATTTGGGAATTTATCTGCCGAGGAAAAGTCAGGAACTAAACGAACTAAACTACAAAACACTTTCCACACAAATAAAGTCAGACCTAGTCAATTGGAAAAACATCACGTGCTCATGGGTAGGCCGAGCGAATATAATAAAAATGACAATACTACCCAAACTAATTTACTTATTTAGTGCTATACCAATCAAATTCCCAAGAAATTATTCCATTCAGTTTCCAGTTTCTAGCCACTACAAAAAGAGCTGCCACATTTGGAGCTATGCTCAAAAAGTTATCAAACTGTGCATACCCTTTGACCCAGCAGTGTTTCTATTGGGCTTATATCCCAAAGAAATTATAAAAGAAAGAAAGGGCCCCACATGTGCAAGAATGTTTGTGGCAGCTCTTTTGGTAGTGGCCAGAAACTGGAAACTAAATGGATGCCCATTAATTGGAGAGTGGCTGAACAAATTATGTTATATGAATGTTATGGAATATTATTGTTCTGTGAGAAACGACCAGCAGGACAATTTTGGAGAGGCCTGGAGACACTTGCATGAACTGATGCTGAGTGAAGTGAGCAGAACCAGGAGATCATTATTCATGGCAACAACAGTGCTATATGATGATCAATTCTGATGGACATGACTCTCTTCAACAATGAAATGTTTCAAACCAGTTCCACTTTTCAGTGAAGAAAGCCATATACAGCCAGAGAGAGGGATATGAAATGTGGATCACAACATAACATTTCCATGCTCTTTATTGATATTTGCTTGCATTGTGTTTCCTTTCTCAGATTTTTTTTTTCTGTAGATACGATTGTTCTTGCACAACAATGATAAGTGTAGAAATATGTATACATATTCGATTTATCAAGTATTTTAACACAATTAACATGTAGTGGATTTCCTGCCATCTAGAGGAGGGGTGGGGACTAGGGGGGGAAAATTTTGTAACAGAAAGCTTCATAAGGGTCAGTGTTGAAGAATTACCCATACATATGGTCTTTTTTTATGTAAAGCTTTTAATTTACAAAACATACGAGTGATTTTTCAACATTGACCTTTGCAAAAACTTTTTTTTCCCAAGCTTTTCCCCTCCTTTCCCCCACCCCCCACCCCTAGATGACAGGTAATCTAATACATGCTAAATAGGATAAATTATATGACAAATAACAATACATGTATACATATCTATACAGTTATCTTACTGCACAAGAAACATCAGATCTAGAAAGAGAAGAAGAAAAAAAAACAACCTAAGAAGGAAAACAAAATGCATGGAAATATTCACAGAAAGCGTTAAAATGCTGTGTTGTGGTTCACACTCAGTTCCCACAGGCCTCTCTCTGGATGTATATGACTATCTTCATCGCAGCACAACTGGTTTGAATCACATCATTGTTGAAGAGAACCTTGTCCATCAAAATTGATCATCGTATAGTCTTGTTGCTGTGTATAATGTTCTCCTGGTTCTGCTGATTTCACTCAGCATCAGTTCATGCAAGTCTCTCCAGGCCTCTCTGAAATCCTCCTGTTGGTCGTTTCTTACCATACATACGGTCTTGCAAATAAAAGGTTTTAATAAAAAAATAAAAAAATTTTTAAAAATTTAAAAAAAAGATTCCCTGGCCTAATTCTCTCATTTATTTCATTTACAAATGAGCAAACAGATTCTGAGAAACGAAGTAACATTCCAACACTGCAGAGCTGGGGCTAGAATGAAGAGTTCCTGATTCTTTTTTACCTCTCAAAATCATCACTTTAACTGACATCTCAATTTTGGCACATTCTAGTCCTTTCTGATCTTTATAGATGTCATTACTTCCTAAGATGCAATAATAAAGCTGCATTGTATCTTGGGTGAGGACATCTCTATTTTAACAGGCATGTCTATATCTTTTAAAGAAAGGTAATATATTTTCTAGTTTGTCTTAGAGTCCATCAAAACTAAAGTAAAAATTACTACATTTCTGTTTTTCCTGATTCATTTACAGGCCTAATGATATAGCAAAAAAACCAAAACAACTGTTGGAATTGAAATTCAAATCATAAATGCCTGCTTTCTGGGTGTCACTGGGCTAAAAGCTTTGCATATAAAATATTTCTTCCCTTTGGACCAAATATGTGCATGTAACTTTCTAGAAATGAAACTATTTTAACCAATGCATATCAGTAATTATTCTGCACTTTATAGCCTAAGAATTGCCTCAGTTATTAAGAAGTTAAGTGACTTCCTCAGAAAAACACATCCAACATGTTAGAGGTGGGACCTGAATCTGACTTTGAGGCTAGTTCTTTAAATGCCTTTTTATATTGCCCTTCACAAATATGAATAAAGAGTTAAAAATCTTGTGTTGAAAACGGCTAAAATAACTTCTCCAAAAAGTAGGCTAAAATAATAACTTAAAGTTAATAACAGAACAAAAATAGGAATGGAAGACATAAGATCTAAGTTCTAGTTTTGCTACTAAATGCTTTGTGTGACTTTGAACATGTTATTTAACCTCAAGTGGCCTCAGTTTCCTTACACCATTTACTCAGCAACTTTCTCTCCTTTTAAAATTAGACTATCTCTACACCAGTCTGGAGGGAAGCACGTTGCTCTCATGAATTATCTCCATCCTTCTCATAGTCATAATCATGGCAAATTCAATAAGAAACCCAGTTTCCCATTGCTCTAGCAGTTCATCAACTTCTTCAAATCTTATGTATTTTAATTTCACTACCTAACATCCCTTGGTTTGGGTCTAAGTTCACATCTTAGAATTCAGTATCACCTGGAATAGTTTCACTTCCAAAATCCTGAACCAAAAATTCCCATCTTAAAAATAAAAAAAAAGAAAGAAAAGAAAAAAAAAAAAAGATAACATCATTAAACAAACTAGAAAACTTCTTTTCAAACTTCAATAATGAGCACAGGTATTAGCCAGGAAAAAGGGTCCATGGCCACACAGCATTTCCCTCATCTTGTTCTGTGGAATGCTATAGAGCCCATTATTCAGTGAGGTTCCCCCAAGCCTCTGCTTGAGGCATAAATTCTAGTCATCTCTTTCAAAAGGTAATAAAAAGGATCATAGAATCCTCTTCTCATTCTCCCTTCTGGCCTGGTTTTTCCCTAAGCCTGGGAGCAACTATGCTGTTTTCAATATGTAAAAATCCATAGCAGCTAGCCTAGTCCCAAGCAGCATCTCTGCTTGCACAAGAGTCTTGGGAGTCTGTTTCTAGTTACTAGCAAAAACAGACATTTTAAGCCTTAAAATCTATTGCAATCCTCCAAAACTTATTCTCTATCCGCACTGTGATCTGAAGTTCTTCGTTATCTCCCTGATTCTAGCCTCCCTTTTCTTCCTTCACATTACTGACCCTAAAATTTAGTTGATTCAACAAGACAGTGCTCCAGTTTAAATTTCTTTATTCTATTAATCCTCCATCCTGAGCTTGGCCCATACCTAATACCACATACCAAGATAAGATCTAAATGGGTTCATGATTTGAATATAAAAAGTGATATTATAAGCAAATCAGAGGAACATAATATAGTTTACCTCTCAGACCTGTGGAGATGGAATAAATTTATGTCCAAAGAAGAACGGGAATTCTTAATTTAACACCAGATAGATAATTTTGACTATATTAAGTTAAAAAGTTTTTGTACAAACAAAACTAATGCAGACAAGATTAGGGGGGAAGCAATAAATTGGGAAATCGTCTTTACATTTAAGGGTTCTGATAAAGGCCTCATTTCTAAAATATATAGAGAATTGTCTCATATTTATAAGAATTCAAGCCACACTCCAATAGAGAAATGGTCAAAGGATATGAACAGACAATTTTCAGATGATAAAATTAAAACTATTTCTAGTCATATGAAAAGGTGCTCCAAATCACTACTGATCAGAGAAATGCAAATTAAGACAACTCTGAGATACCACTACACACCTGTCAGATTGGCTAAAATGACAGGAAAAGATAATGACGAATGTTGGAGGGGATATGGGAAAACTGGGACACTGACACATTGTCGGTGCAACTGTGAAGGGATCCAACCATTCTGGAGAGCAATTTGGAACTATGCTCAAAAAGTTATCAAACTGCGCATACCCTTTGACCCAGCAGTGTTTCTGTTGGGCCTATATCCCAAAGAGATCTTAAAGGAAGGAAAGAGACCCACATGTGCAAGAATGTTTGTGGCAGCTCTTTTTGTAGTGGCTAGAAACTAGAAACTGAATGGATGCCTATCAATTGGAGAGTGGCTGAATAAACTGTGGTATATGAATGTTATGGAATATCATTGTTCTGTAAGAAACAACCAGCAGGATGATTTCAGAGAGGCCTGGAGAGACTTGCATGAACTGATGCTGAATGAGATGAGCAGAACAAGATCATTATTCACAGCAACAACAAGACTATATGACGATCAATTCTGACGGACATGGCTCTCTGCAACAATGAAATGTTTCAAACCAGTTCTAATTGTTATACACTCAGAGAGAAGGATATGAATGTGGACCACAACATAACATTTTCATGCTCTCTATTGATGTTTGCTTGCATTGTTTCCCTTCTCAGATTTTTTTTTTCTTGAAGATCCAATTTTTCTTGCACAGAAAGATAACTGTAAAAATATGCATGCACGTTTGAAAAAAAAAAATCCTCCGTCCTGAGTCACAGATATCGGCCTTTTGGGCTCTATTATTAAATTGTAAAATGTTTCACAGGGATAATTTTAAAATAGTACAGAATGAGTCCACTTTAAATTAATGAGTCCCCACTAACAGGGATCTCATTGCTACATACAAACAATACACACATACAAACTTCAAAATTGTCCCTGCTCTCAAAGAGTTTGCATTCTATTTGGGGAACACAATATGTTACAGAAAAATATAGGACATATAAAACATACACACAAAATAGTGATGGGGGACAGGATGGAAGATGGGACTAACAACTGGGGAGGACAGGGAAAACTCCTTTAAGGTGGTAGCATTTCAGCTGAACCAGGAAGGGAGCTAGGGATTCCAAGCAATGAAGCTAGAGAACTCATCTCAGACAAAGTTGGGTAGCAGGTGGAAAAGCAGAGACGGGAACATATTGAATGAATTGATTGTATAACACCAGAGACTCTGGTACAGGACCACCTAGCATGATGGGCCCTTATCAGAGAAGGTGTTGTACTCTATGAGCAAGGCAGAATTGAATTAACCCAAAAGAAACATGAGATATGCAAAGTTGGAGAAGCTTTCCCAAATGTTCATAGGGCCTATTTATATCCAACCTGTGGCAGAGCATTCCAAGTTCATATTAGTCTGATCAACCACAGTCGGACACACCGTAACTTGACTCTAACATAGTGATGTCGTGTTGGTCCTCTTTGAGTACAACTAACCAAGATGGAGAACAGCAAGGAGGCCAGTATGGCTGTAGCATGTAGTATAAAAAGAGTAATGAGTAATTAGTTTTTAAAAATAAACTCAAATCAGATAGTTCAGGGCTTTAAATGTCAAACAGAGAAATTTAAATTTCACCCTAAAGGCAAGATGTTTCTGAAGCAGGAGTGACAGGGTCAGACTTTTCTTTAATTTAGAGGCTATGTAGAAGATAGATGGATTGGAAAGGAGAAATACTAAGATGAAGGGAGGGACCAAAGTAAAAGGTAACAAGGTGCCTGGACTAAGGTGACTGGGATGTAAATCAGATAAAGAGGGCAAGTAGTTGGAAAAGATATTGTGGAAAATCAACAACACTTTGGCAACTGATTGGATATAAAGGGAGAGTAAAAATAGTGAATGAGAATGAAAAATCAAAAATAACTCTTGGGTTATAAACCTGAATAACTATAATAGAGCAGCTAAGTGGCACCACAGTGCAAGAGCATTGGGCCAGTCAGAAAATTCATCTTACTGAGTTGAAATCTGGTCTGATGCTTATTAGCTGTGTGATCCTTGGCATCTCACTTAATCCTGTTAATCTCAGATTTCTCATCTGTAAAATTAGGTCTAGCTTCTTTAGCTTCTCTAGAAGGAAATGACAAACCTTACCAGTATCTTTATCAAGAAAATTTTAAATGGGGTCATAGAGTCAGATACAACTGAAAACGACTAAACTCGGAAGAATGGCAGTGTTCTCAATAGAAACAGAAGAATTAGGAAGAGGGATAACTTTAGGGAGAAAAATGATTTTGCCTTAATTAACCAGTTTTTAAGGCTAAGATATTAAAAATGTAGACAAGGTATTATACTTTAAATATTGCATCCATTTATTGCTTAAAGAATTTATTATTGTTTTAAAATAAATCTGTCATAAGACAATCAAAAAGATAATATGAAGTTACCTTATGTATTTTTGGGGTCACTTTAACAATTCTATAAAAACTGAAAAAATTAAAACCTTAGGGAAAAAAATCCTAACAAAAATCATATACTAGTCTTAGAAATGTTACCATAGCTAATCTGGCAATTAAGAAAAGAAAAGAAAGAAAAGTGTGGGAATATATAATAGCCAAAACTCAAATAATACATTCTGGAAATAGGTTATTAAATTAAAGGAGAACTAGAACATCTTTTTATTTCAATACAGTTGAAATCTCTCTAAAATGAGAGCCTCAGTCCATCAATCCTCCTTGTATAGTCCTCTATAGGTAAAACACATAAGAATTGAGGAAAATGGATACTAATGCCAGAGTATATACTGATTTGACTTTTAAATAAATCCCTAATATTGGCCTGATTTACTGTAATTTCCCTTCTTCTTGGAAGTGAATGATAGGTTTTATTTTACCATGAAATAACCTATAATAAAGATTACATAGAAATGCTTTAAAACTTTTCTACCTGATCAAAGATTGTTGGTAGTCACCAGTAAATTAGTATTTGTATATCAAGGAGCATGTGACTAAAGTAACTTACCACATCAAGTTTTCCCCATGCTTCATAATCATAAGATTTTATCCTGTTTTTTTTGTTTTCTTCTGTGGTTTTTTTAGAAGGCATTTTCGTTTTACTTTTCTTCTTTTTCTTAAAATTTTTATTTCGAACAGGAAATAAGTTCTAGGTAGAAAAACATTTTTTAAAATTGCTGTATCATTTTACTTTTAACTCTCAACATCTGAAAAATATTATCATTGACACTGGCATTTTCAAGAAAAAATACTTATTAATCATGAACTGAATGTACCTATTATTTGTAATGATTATCTATGCCCAAGTTAATTTGTTTAAATACTTCAAATATTCATCATTTCATCAGTGCGAACAACTCACCTCAATATCTGAATTGCTTAGTCTAGGAAATTAATCACACTGTGGTCATATCTGATCATAAATCTCTTCAAATTTAACGTAATTGGTCCTCAGACAGCCCATATTGGGTTACTACCTGAAGCCTTTCCAGTATGGTAAGAAATACTAGAATTTTCTCTGTTTTCCTCTAGAACGAAGGGTCATGGAGAAACTTTCATAAAAAACTAAAGCAAGTTTAGTTTGGCTAAGCAGTTATCCTCAGCAGGATAACCTCAGAGGAACCATTTTTAACCACAAAAAAATGTATTACCCAAGAGTGGTAATTATAAATCAATTTGAAATCAGAGTAAATATCAAACACTACACTGTTATTATATGGGTTCAGCAGGAGTACATAGGCCTCTAAACAATAGCACAATCTGTCTTTAAGTTTTATTTTCTCCCTCATTTGAAAATTCTTTCCTCAAACATAAAAACATTTATCTCCTTCATTAAGATAGATAAATGTTATTTTGAAAGACTTAGAATTCTGATCATTTCAATGACTTACCAACATTCCAGAGGATCAATAAAGAAGCATGCTATCTCCTATCAAAGAAGTGCAAAATATTTTTGGATACAGGAAATGTGGGAATTTGTTTTGCTATAATTATGTATGTCTATTGAAAAGGATTTTGTTTTTCTTTTCAACTGGTCAGAGGAGGGTAGGAGGGAAAAAAGGGATTAGATATAAGAAAGTCTCCAAAAAGGGAAGAAAAAAAAAAAGAGAGCTATTGAAACAGTTTTTAAAATGCAGTGAAAAGAATGAAAGCCAGAAAGAATGATAGACAAGTAGGACAGCTCTGAGAGTTACATGTTGAATTTCTCATATTTTTACAGAGGAGAGCAAGCTCTACATGAGATAGTTTCACATCTTACTGTTTTCTAAGGAAATGTCCAATGAATTTGATATTTAAGTTCAGAAAAAGTAATTTTTTAAGAAAAAGTAAACATAATAAAATCAGTGAAATGCCATGACATATTAAGAATTTTCCTATGAAAACATTCTGCCTTATAGGCTTAAATTGTTTAGTGATTAATTTACCTTTTGATTATAATAATACTAATTATAGTAATTTTAATTATTCACTAAACATACTGCCAAAAATGGATATAAATAGAATATCTAAAAAAGGCAAAAATTTAACAGCAAAGAAATTCACTTCAATTTTGCAGCTCTAAAAATACATTTTAACAGATTGTTTGAGTTTTGCTGGATATTAAATTAAAAACTCTCAATTTACCTCTCCTGAAACACCATTTTGATTTCTCAGTTCCAAATCCATTTGTTTAATTTCTTTTTCCCAGCTTTCTAAATCCCTCACGAAGTCTTGTAGTTCCTCAGCATTATGCTTCATCTGTAATTGTAACTCAACTGCTTTGCTTGCTGAAGTCATTATGGTCTGCAAAGTTTTAGAAACATTCAATCTCTAAGAAGAATTGTTTTAAAATGTATTGTTTATTTTCCTGAAATTAGAAGTATTCTTATGGAAACGGAAAATTAAGGATTCTTTCAGCCACTTTGGACATGTCAAGACATAAAGACAGGAGAAAGAATAAAAGACAACTTATTAAACAGCATATATTCAAAGGGTTTCACAAATCAGAGTATCAAACAAAATATTTTAATAGGGAAAGTCAAGTTGTATAATCCAATTCATCTACGAGTCAAAAAAGGTTGCATAAGAAAAACGCCTTACATAAACAAGTAGCACCATCTCTATATTTCATAGTTGCTTGATATTTCTAGATCCTACTAAATCATTTAAAATACTTGCTTGAAAGGTTTCTCCTTATTTTTAAAACATTTTAAAATTTATGGGTGGACCTTTGTATAGAGTGGAATTTTTATTATTTTCTAAAAATGTCTAGCACATTTACAAAAGTAGAAACACTTAAAAGAGCAATGATTACTTCAATGGATATTTCCTGTATTCAGATCATAACTTTTTTGCCTAAAAAGGCACTTTTCATTGAGCGGCCAAAAAACTTCATCACTTAGGTGGTCAACCTTCTAGAGGCCAGATTGGTGCAAGTATAGCAGATATGCCTCTATTTAAAGCCTTTCCAACTGGACAGGACCTTACCCTCAGGAAGCATATATTTTGAGAACCCAGTGCTACTTCCATGCCAGACTGAGGGCTCAAAGAAGGATTTTAGGACTCCAAAAAGCAAAGATGAATTCCCCCCAAAAAAAAAATCCAATTAGCAAATGCCACAAAGGAAAAGCAAAGATGAAAGGTGGAAAAATAACTGTAAAAAATACAGTGGAATGAGAGCTGGATTTAGAATAGAAGGACTTGAATTCAAATAGAGACTTTGACATTAATTTTCCTGGGTTTCAGTTTCTTCATCTGTAAAATAAGGGAGCTGACTTCTAAGGTTCTTTCCAAATACAGATCCAGGCTATTATGACCCTGAAAAAAGTCAAGCAGCAATTTTTCTGCTTTTCTAGTATTATTCATTTTATCAAAAGTCACAAAATTAAAGACAATGGAAACATAATGGAAAATTATGAAATGGGGACATCAACAGAATGTGAAAAATATTTCCAACAATACTTTTTCCACGAGAGTACATGCTTTATTAAAACCTAATTAAGTTTAGTTGTGAAACTAAATTCACAAAACAGATAAACTGGGACACTCATTAAAAAAAAAATTCTTCACTATTACAAAACTTCTGATAAGGAAGCCTTGTACGACTGCATCTTTTTTTTTTTTTTTTTTTTTACAGATCACTACCTATTTAATCCAGAAAAAAGAAAATTAAAACTAAGATGTTAGAACTTGTAGGAACACAAAGTAAAAAAGAGAAATCAGGCAACTTTTCAGGAACCGCTATTAGATAAGAAAAGGTCCAAGCGTCCTGCATAAATCCATTCATTAACTATACATTTTGGATAGCTTTATATTGTCTCTTAGAAGGACACTGTAGTCTATAGTATTGTAATTCATATTAAAATAACACAAATCCAATTAACTCTTGACTGTTCAGAATAATGGAGAAATTTTTAAATTACTCTTAACTACAAAAAAAAAATCTCTAAAGTATTCAAGGAACTAATTTGCTGCATATATTTAAACAATTTATGCAGAAAGAAAGGAAAAATCTATGGAGAAAAATATGATCCAGCTTTAATATATGCAGCAAATTAGTTAGGATCTACTGTGTTCCCAGCACTTGCACTGGAGTGGTCAGTAAATTAAAAATGTACAAGAAGTTTGTGGATTTTAGAGATCTAATCCAATCTCTCATAGATAAGAAAAATGACCATTCAGTGAGGTTTTGAGTGTCCAATAGTTAGCGTTAATATATGGCTTTAATGATTGTAATGTACTTTACACATAATTTCATTTTATCTCCATAACCTTAAGAAAAAGGTAGTATGTACAAGAAGGCTGAGTTTAGTGATCGGCCCACAGAGCTAAGAAATCAGTCAACAAATTTAAGGGCCAGGCTTGGTGATAGGGCTGGGGATAAAAAGAAAAGAAAAACAATTCCTGCTCTTAAAGAGCTCACAGTCTAATAGAGGACACATGTCAATAACCATGTACAACCAAAATATAGATAAGGTAAATTAGAAATAATCAACAGAGGGAACGCAAAAAGCATTAAGGGAAATTAGAAAGGACTTCTTGAAGGGGAAGGAGGGGGGATTTTAGCTATGATGAGAAGTTAGCCGGGAGGTGTAGATGAAGAGGAGGAACATTCCAGTTAATGAGGACAGCTAATGAAAATACTCGGAGATTCTTGGTTTAGAAGCGTCTGGGGCAGTATTCGAACTCAAGTCTTCAGATCTGTAGATCCAGCGTTAGACACTACGGTCTCCTAGCTACTTAGTAAGTAGTTAAGGACGGAGTCGCAGGGGCAAGGATTCCTAAATACTATGTTCTCCGACTTCAGAATCTATGGGTACCCCACAAAGGGAGGGGAAACAAAATGCAGGGTCAGGAGAGCCCCTGGATCTTGCCCGGCATAATCTGCTTGTTATTCCAAGAAACTAGAGGAGGGGAGAGGGAAGGTGACAGTTCTAGAAAATTCTGGTAACTGGAAGCTCTTCTACACCCCCTCCTCCCATTTCGTCCGCTCACGCTGTGATTTCACGCGTGGTACGAGGTTGGGAGACGCCCCGCCCCCAGCGGAAGCCTCCGCTACCCGGGAGACCCCCATGATCACCGCCGCCACCCCACCGCCGTAAAAAAAAACTGCGCTCTTCCCCTAGTTCCCTCTCGGCTGCCCTCACCCGGGGCTGCCGCCGCTACTTGTTTCGGTGCCAACGTGCCCCGCGCCGTCACCAGCCTTCGGCTACCTGCGGTCCAGAAGATGCCGGCCCACACCACAACAACCGCTCAAGCACCCCTTCCCATAATGCCTGGCACGCCCCACCTCCTCTCGCGCCCGGGGTACGATGGGAGAGAAGCTTCAGGCCCCGCCCTCTAGCTTCCTCCAGCCCCCTCCCGCTCTGGCGCTGGGGCTTTGGAGGCTGGAGCCAGTGGGAGTATCTCAGAAGAGAGACCCCTAGTGGTCCGAAAACTACTCTCCTTTCACATCTTATTTAATCTATTCTAGGGCTTCTAGTTGTGACGCCGTGGATAGTGCTGGATTGGTAAGGAAGAAGACCTAGTTCGAATCTTAATCAGATACTTACTGATTGTGGGACCTAAGTCATTTACTGGATGTGTGACCTACGCAAGTAATTTTCTTCCAACTCTCTAAGACTGTTCCCACAAGTCAACTGCATCGATGTAAAAATGTAATGATACCCGCTCCTCCCCAGATGTTAATGGATAGAATGCATAAAACTAAATAGCACCAGGAGGAAACCTTAAAGAACGACTTGTCCCATCACTCACAGATAGAGAAATGGGTCCCTGATAAACTAAGGAACATGCTCAGAGCCACAGGGTGCAAGCAGCATAGCTGAGATTCCAACCCAGATCCTCTGACTTTTCAGAGGATGCTTGCTTGCTTCAAGTCTCAGCTAAAGTCCCACCTTTTACAAGAATCCTTTCCCAGTCTTCCTTATTCTCGATACTTTTCCTTTGCTCTTCTTTGTATATAGTTTGTATGATATATGAACATACAAACTTTGTATATAGTTTGTATGATATATGAATATAATGGAATACTATTGTGCAATAAGAAATGATCAACAGGCAGATCTCAGGAAAACCTGGAAAGACTTGTACAAACTGATGCAAAGAGAAATGAGTAGAATCAGGAAAACATTGTACTTATATCAGCAATATTCTGAGATGACTGATTATGATTGACTCAGCACTTCTCAGCAACACAGTGATCCAAGAACAAAGAACTCAGGAAAATGTTACCTAAAATCAAATAAAAAATTGATGGACTCTGAATGCAGATCGAAATATATTCTTTTCACTTATGTTATTCCTTCCCATTTTTTCTTTTGATCTGTTTCTTCTTTCACAACTGTAACTAAAATGGAAATATGTTTTATGTGACAGCACATGTATATATTATATCAAACTGCTTATCTATGTTAGAAACTAGAGGGGAAGTCTCTGGAGGGAGAGAAAGGAGAAAAATTTCCAACTCAATAAGGAAAGAATTCTATGTCAATGAACTTTGGGACAGGTGATTTGTAGTATTTATCAATTTCCAATAATGCTGAAAATTTAGAAACTGGCTCTTGTGAGTCGATGGAAGTTGTCTTCAGCATCCCCTTGCACTGAATACATTGCATAGGAGTCCAGATCCAAAAAGACCTCAACAGATTAGAAAACTAAGTCAAATTAATAATAGTAGGTCTATACCCACACATATGTTATGCAAATAAAATAAAAAAATTTAAAAAAAATAGTAGGTCTACATATAATAGGGAAATATGAGTGTAAACAATTTCTGTGAAAAATATGTAGGGGTTTTAGTCATTACTGGGTCATGGTAGTTAAGAAAAGCTAATGCCGTTTTAGGCTACACCAGGAAAAGTAGAAATTGCATGGCAAACCAGACAGAAATCTGGCTTGAGAAATAGGAAGACTTAAAGGTTCAATACCTGCCTCTGACACATGCTGGCTGTGTGACCTCTGGAAAGTCTTTTAACTTTCAATATACCTGCAGCTTTCAAAGAGAAAAGCATTGACTCTACCTTGCATTGATAGAAGGAATTTTTCTGGAGGTTCTCTATATGCTTTTTATAAAAATCTAGAATAAAAGAGTAATTAGATTATATTCTTATTTGATCAGATTAGGTTATGTGTGGAGGGCTATGTTTTAGAAACCACTTTTAAGAAAAGATAAGGTTAAGATGGGGTGATTCCAGAAAAAAGAACAACCAGATTAGCTGAGACTCAAACATCCCCTGAAAAGTCAGAGGATCTGAGTTGGAATCTCAGCTATGCTTCTTGCAACCTGTGGCTCTGAGCATGCCCCTTAGTCTATTAGGGACCAATATTGAAAAAGAGCCTGTTAAATGAACCCGAGAAGTTTTAGGCTAGAGAAATTAGGAGGTAGAGGAAGGCTAGAATATAGAAAGTATAGCAATTTTGTTGCTAAGGAAAATTAGGGCAAAGGTGCACCACCTGCTTCACCAGCTCTACTATTCATTTGTCTCCCAAGATAATCGCAAACCAGCAGCTTAGGAGCATGGGGCTGAAAGTGAGGAAGGCAGGGAGAAGGTAAGGAGAAACCTCCTTACCAGAAACCTCTTTATTATCTAGATGAAAGATAGGTACGTAGACTAGTCTAAAGGAGTATAAGATAAAGTACCATAATTCAGAGAAACATTTCAATCAGAAGGATTCTGTTCAAATAGAGATGTAAATACTTATGGAATTCCCCAGCCAGTAGCTAGCTGGAATTTTCCTTTGCAATGCAGAAGTCTGGAATCACAAGTTGAAATAACCTTGGAACTTTAAACTAAAAAAGCTAAAATCTCAGCTGATACAAATGCTATTCTGAAGAGTCACCAGCAAATGGAAGAAGAGATTAGCTCAACAGTAAGAGTAGAGCAATAGTTCTCAAACTTTTGTTCTCATTATTCCTTTATAGTATTAAAAATTATTGAGGATCTGTCCAAAGAGTTTTTGTTTATGTGAGTTATATTTATAAATATTTACCATTCTAGAATAAATATATTAGAAATAAAAAAAACTAATTTTGAATTAGTAGACTCTCTAAAAGGATTTCAGAGACCCCCTAGGATTCTCTGGACCATACTTTGAGAACCACTGCTAAAGCAGCAGAAGACACTTCCTCTACCTACTAACGCAAGTAAAACTCTTGCATCCTGAAGATAGGACCAGAGGACTCCAGCTGCTCTGCAGGGGAGAAAATAGCAATATCTTTTGAATCACTCTTTGCTAATATTTCTTGGGTGTTTTCAATAATTTTCCCTTATGTCCAGAATGCTCACCCTGTTGATTATATCATATTTAACCTACATATAGCTTTGTGTGTAATTGTATATTGTTTCTCTTATTAGATTGTATGTAGTTTGTATATAGTAGTTTGCATGTTGTTTCTCTTAATAGATTGTAAGTTCCTCAAGGGAAAGACTTTTTCCCCCTTTTTGGGGGGGTATTCCTAGTACTTAGCATAGTTCATTGCACATAGTAGGCCCTTAATAAGTGCTAACTAATTGTTATGCCATGCCTGTTAATTGGATATTCCCTAAGGGTCTGTCCTGGATAAAAATGATATTATCAACAGGGTCCCGCCCTACAATGAAGAGGGTTAGAAAAGGTTTCCTACAGCAGGTGTATTTTAGCTGGGACTTGAAGGAGGCAGGAATGAAAAGGGTGAGCATTTACTTGAGCATGTAAGTGCTGATAAAATGGCTAAAACAACATGGTTTACTAAAATAGCAGCTTTAAAAGCAACCGTGTTTTTCCTACTAGAAGTGGGAGGAGAGATATCAAGAGCTAACAAACTCCCGTCTACTTAATTCTCCATTAAGAAACAGGTAAAGCAAGGTGACCCCAAGGAAACATAAGAAACTAACCAAAGCCCTGTTCCTGAATTTTTGATGGTTTCT
Organism: Myrmecobius fasciatus; assembly: GCA_023553655.1. Taxonomy (NCBI): domain Eukaryota; kingdom Metazoa; phylum Chordata; class Mammalia; order Dasyuromorphia; family Myrmecobiidae; genus Myrmecobius; species Myrmecobius fasciatus. Next base: position 66,149 of record JAJPUD010005300.1, read on the forward strand.
GACCAGTTTGAGGTTTTTGTCCTTGGCTCTCACCTGGTTTCATTCTGGGGAACAGTGATGTCTAAAAGTATTGAGTTCGACCTATGCTCATTGATCAATCCATTCATAAACAATTTTATTAAGAGCCTATCATGTAGCAGGGATTGTGCTAAACACTTAAGTTATAAAAAGAAGCAAAATAAAATCTCTGTCCTCAAGGAGGTTATAATCTAATGATAAGATAGTTCAATATAGAGTTTCATTATGGGAGAGAGAGATTCTGGGAAGATGGTAGATTCCAAGCTCTTCAGATTTCCTCCACAAACAAGACAGAACATCACTTCAGGGTAAGCATAGAGCAGCAAAAATAAACAAGAGTTGGAGTGGAGCAGTGGTCCTTTTAGGATAACTGAAGATCTCAGGAAAGACCTCAAAGATGGGAGGTTTGGCCTAAGTGAAGTGCAAACATCTCCAGACCATCTCATCTTAGGAGGCACCTTCAGCCTTGGTCATAGGAACTTTTACCACATAGATAGCATTGGAATTAGATATCTGAGGATTGAAGGACCCTCTGCTGTCCAGGGGTGTCAGACCCAGATGTGCTGACCAGACACATCCTGGGCTGCCATTGATGGTAATTAATAATTGCTGTCTGTAGGCACTTACAGGAAAGCTGAGGCTGAGGTTTCCATTCCAGGACAGAGGGAGAAGCTGAAAACTGCAGCTACTGGGAATGGAGAGGATCCTCAAGAAGTGTTTGCTGCACAGTATAACTGGAAGCCCTGGCAGTAGCTTAGGAGTGAATAGAAATCCTGAAGTTCTCTTCCTTCACTATCCTACCCAAGTTTGTTTTTTTTCCCTCAGGCTTTGACTTTTTAATTAATTTTTCTGGCTATGCATGTATATTAACTTTTTAAATACACATTTCTGCATCAATCATGTTGGAAGAAAAAAATCAGAACGAAAGGGAAAAACCATGGGAGAGAAAAAAGCAGAAAAAAGGGAACATATCATGTGTTGATTGGCATTCAATCTCCATAGTTCTTTTTCTGAATACAGATGTTGTTTTCTATCCAACATTTATTGGGATTGTTTTGGATCACTCACTGAACCACTGAGAAGAATCAAGTCTTTCATAGTTGATCATTGCACAACCTTGTTGTTATTGTGTACAATGCATTATTGGTTCTGCTTGTTTTGCTCAGCATCAGTTCATGTAAATCTTTCCAGGCTTTCCTAAAATCAGCTTGTTCATTTTTTTATAGAACAATAATATTCCATTGCCTTCATATACCACAACTTATTTAGTCATAGCCCAATTGATAGGCATCTACTCATTTTCTAATTCTTTGCTACCACAAAAAGAGCTGTTACAAACGTTTTTGCACATGTGCATTCTTTCCCCTCCTTTATGATTTCCTTAGGATACAGACCTGGTAGTGGCACTGCTGGGTTAAAGGGTATGCACAGTTTTATAGCCCTTTGCTCACTCCCAGAGTTCAGAAAATAATAAGAGGAACCTGAGGCCTGGACTACCATTCCCCCACATACCAGGTCTAGAGCTGATTATTATAAACTGCTAAAGATAAAAATAAAATTAAATTAAATTAAGTAAGAGAAGAGCTGGGCTCATATTCAAAGGAAGATATTGAAGTTTTAAAAAGCCACACATCCCAAAGAGCAAAGTCAAGTGGTCATGTACCTAAAAAGAATTCTTGGAAGAACTTAAAAAGTGCTTTAAAAACCAAAGAGGAGAAACTGAAGAAAAATTAGGGGGAAAATAAGAACAATTCAAGAAAACCAAGATAATTATTAAAGAAAGTCAACTAACTGGAAAAAGAGATTCAGAATCTTAAGGAAAAAATAATTCCTTGAAAACTAGAATTGGGCAAGAGGAAACCAGTGAAGTTATGATGCAAAGAAATAATAAAAACAAAATCAAAACAATAAAAATAGAAAAGAACATACCATTACTCATTTAAAAACAACTGATGTAGAGAACAGACAATATAAGAATCATTGGAATACTTGAAAGTCTCACTAAGAAAAAAGAATCAATGCAATATTACAAAAAATAATTAAAGAAATTTGCCTTGAAGTTCTAGAACAACAGGATAAAGTAAAAATAGAAAAAAACCCACCAATCACCACCTGAAAGAGATTCCAGGATGAAAATCTACAGGACTATTATAGCCAAGTTTGAAATCTCCCAGGTAAAGGGGGAAATATTATGAGTAACAAGAAAAAAAAAACAATTCAAATACCATGGAGCCACAATCAGAATTACACAAAACCTGGTAGTTAGTACACCAAAGATTTTAGGTTTTAGCACACTATATTTTGAAAAGCAAAAGAGCTAGAGTTATGGCCAGAAATAACATCCAAAAAAGTTTAAGATAATATTTAATTAAAAAAAAAGACTTCAGTGGATAGAGCACCAGCCCTGAAGTCAGGAGGACCTGAGTTCAAATCTGGTCTCAGACACTTAACACTTCCTAGCTGTGTGACCCTGGGCAAGTCACTTAACCCCAATTGCCTCAGCAAAATAAATAAATAAATAACTATAGTGAAATTTTATGCTTCATCCAAGAAAAATGAGTTGTAGCAATTGTGATCTCAAAGTTAAAGCTAAAATAAGTTTGGTTAAAACAGATAAACAAGGAAATTACATTATGATAAAACTATCAATACTAAATTGATATGCACCAAATATTATAGCATCTAAATATTTAAAAGAAAATTTAAATGTATTGTAAATAGAAATAGATAGTAACACTATAATAATAGGGAACTTTAATCTTCTCCTCACAGAACCAGATAAATTTAGCAAAAAAATAAGTAAATAAGAAAGAAGTCAAGGAAGTGAATAGGATTAGAGGTAAGACAAGATAAATATCTGGAGAGAATTGAATGAGGACAGAAAGGAATATCCTTTTTTTCTTATCAAAAGATGGCACCTTTACAAAGATTGACTATGTGTAAGGGCATAAAAATTTTATAGCTAAAAGCAGAAATATTAAATACTTTATTTTTAGACTACAATGTAATAAAAATTATATTTAGTAAAGTATTAAGCAAACATAGGAAAAAATTAATTGGAGACTAAACAACCTAATTTTGAAGATGACTGGTTTAAAGAACAAATTATGGAAATAATCAATAATTTCATTAAAAGAATGAGAATAGGGGCAGCTAGGTGGTGCAGTGGATGGAGTACCAGCCCTAAAGTCAGGAGGACCTGAGTTCAAATCTGTTCTCAGACACTTAACACTCCTAGCTGTGGAACCCTAGGCAAGTCACTTAACCCCAATTGCCTCCGGAAAAAAAAAAGAATGAGAATAATATGACAACATATTAAAACCTATGGGATACAGTAATCAGAGAAAAATTTATATCTCTCAATGCTTACATCAATAAAATAAAGAACAAATGAATTTTGTATGCAATTTAAAAACTAAAAGTCCCCCCAAAATTGGAAATCCTAAAATCCAAAGATAAAATTAATAAAGTTCAATTAAAAAATATTAAATTAATAAATAAAAATAGGAGTTGGCATTATTTAAAAAACAATAAAATAAACCATTGAGTAATATGATTTTAAAAAAACAAATTATTAAAAATGAAAAGGTGACTATACCACCAATGAAGTTAAAATCAAAGCAATTGAAATACTCAGTTTTATGACCACTACTTTTTTTTCTGGGGATTCATGGAGGGGGAAATGATATCACCTCATCAGACTACCGAATCTCAGCTGTGCAAGAGACCTTACCCTCCAACAATAGCTATAATGAGCTTCAAGCTGGGCCCCCACAGAGTCCTTTCTATGGGCTAGCTGGAAACTTCATTTGATTTTGATTTTTGAAAGACAGCAGGGACAAGGTAGGAAGAATCCTGGACCTTCTTATTGAATGTTAAGAGGATGACATCCGCTGCCTCCTTTGATCGCCTCACATAAACTTCCTCATTGACGGAACATTTTGAATTGTCTTGTGTTGCAGCAGAGTATTACTGGTCAATAGCGACTGAGATAATAGATTCTAAGCAATCACTCTGCTCTGTAGTGGATAATTGAGCTGGGTAATTCTCTTGCCTGTTTCGGATAAATGACAAAAAACAGGAGTAGCTAAATCTCAATTGATTAAATAAACCCTGCAAGAGAGCAGTGTCATCTTTACCCATGTCAGCCCCATTAGCTGATATTCTAGAGAGATGTAATGAAGTAGATTATGAAGCTACACAGGTTGCAATGTTAGCGGATGCTCTTATAAGGACAGAGAAAGAAAGGAGGTGCTATGACTGTGGCCGAACAGGACATGTTCGTAGTCAGTGTCAGAAAAACAAGGGCAAGGGCAATCTTACCTGTTACAATTGTGGAAAACCTGGACATATAGCAAAGCTCTGTAGAAAAAAGAAAAATAAAAAGAATACAGGAGGATTCCAGTCGGGAAACGGGCAAAGGGGCTCCTTGAGGGCCCCCAATGCATTCATGGTGAAGGAGGAAAGTGGGCTCAATCCTCAAAACCAGTACGTTCAGGAGTTTGCCCGTCTGCAGAGCCAGGGAGGCCAATAAAAATGTGGGAAGATATTTATTCAGTGCAATCAATAACATTGCCACCCTTTTCCACAGTTAATGTCCCTATAGGAGATAAAGATAAATCATGTCTAATAGTGGGTTGTTCTTCACCCGATCTTCATGTAGTTCATTCTACGGTTATGAACCCCGGGGATCCTATTGCTAAGAAACAGGGCTTACAAAAGAGAAAAGAGACAGATGAGATTCAAATTGCACTAACACAACAAATAGCATTAGAAAGGCCTTTACTTTCTATTTATATAGAAGGACGCCCCTTTTGGGGAATGCTAGATACGGGGGCGGATGTGTCAGTTATCCGCCGGGAAGATTGGCCCCGAGAATGGCAATTAGAGAAAAATTTAGTTGGAATTACAGGCGTTGGAGGTCCACAAATAGCCAGTAAATCACTTAGATTCTTGAGATGGACAGTAGAAGACCAAGAAGGTAGATTCCGCCCTCTAGTGGTTGCAGGTCTCTCTAACTCCTTATGGGGCCGTGATCTCATGTCTGGAATGCACATGTCCCTGCAGTCAAACTAATTGGGGCCATTGAAGTAATAGTGCTACCAGAATTGAAATGGTATTCATCCTCTCCCATTTGGGTTGATCGTGGCCCCTATCATCAGAAAAACTGGTAGCCTTGCAAGATATAGTGGAGGAACAACTTAAGGCAGGACACTTAGAACCCTCATTCAGCCCACATAGTTCTACTTCAGGGTATGGCTAATAGTCCTACATTATGTCAATGATATATAGATGAAGTTATTCAACCAGTGAGAAAGGCTTTTCAAAACGTTCTTATAATGCATTATATGGATGATATCTTGATAGCTACCAAAAATCAATCCCACATTGCAGGTAGTTTTGCAAGAGTTATTAAAGACTCTTGCAAAACATGGTTTACAAGTAGCACCAGAAAAGGTACAATTAGGGCCAAGCTATCAGTATCTAGGATATGTTATTAATGGAGCTAGGATTGACAAAAGGCCTCCTACAATAGATTTGGATAAATATAAAACGTTAAATGATGAACCTGTGGAAGGTCCTAATATTTTTACAGATGCTACGAAACATCATAGTGCCGGCATTTATTGCCCTGATCTTAATATAAAAATGATCTTAATACACTCCTTTCTCATCAACTCAGAAAAATGAGTTATGGGCAATTATTCAAGTATTGCATAGATTTCAACCTCCTTTTAATATTATTACAGATAGTCAGTACTCCTATCAAGTAATGGTTATGTTACCACAAGCCCATATAAATTATAGAGCTTCTGAAATTGGTGATTTATTGCTTCAAGCCCAATCAGTACTCCTTCAATTATCCTCTCGTATATATGTCATGCATGTCTGTTCTCATACTGGAGGGCTAGGTCCTATTTTTTAGGGTAATAAGATTGTGGATGCCTTGGTAAGTCCTATGTGTCTACCTGTTATGTCTGCTTTACAAGAAGCTACTGCTGCTCATGAACGTTTTCATTTATCTATGAGATCTCTCTGTAGACTTTATGGTATTTCTAAAAATCAGGTTAGAGATATAGTTAAAAGGTGTTTAGTCTGTGTACCTTATCATCCATATCCACGGGTGATTGCACATAATCCAAAAGGTTCAAGCCCAAATGAAATACACACTGGAAACATCAGTTAATTCATATCTCCCTTGATACACATTCAGGGTTTCTTATGGCAACCTTGCAAACTGGTGAAGCTTTAAAGCATGTTATTAATCACCTTTATCATTGTTTTTCTATAGCAGGAGTTCCCCAATCAATAAAGACCAACAATGGGCCTGCTTATAGTTCTAAGGGTTTTTCTCATTTTTGTGCCGAGTTTCAAATAGAGCGGGCTAGTAGGACCCTAAAATCTGTCCTTCGAAAACAAGAAAAGGGAGAGAAGGACCCTATAGGGGTTAATCCACGACGAAAAATCACACAAGGGCCAGGTAGGATAATAACCCATGGGCCAGGGTATGTTCTTGTCATTCCAGAAGGTACGAAACGGGAGGATGGATCTTGGATTCCTGTGCGGTGTTTGCGTCCTGTTAGCGATGGCTCCTGTGATGACATCAAACAAGAACTGGACACTACTGACTCTAGCTCATGAACGTGTTCATGACATAAATGGACAATGGCTTTACTAGTGAAATGTTCCCCGATCTAGAACAGAAAACGTTAACAACACCAGGAGTTCTCCAGGCCTTTTTACCCAGCGATGCTCATGGGGGAAACAACAAATACCCTAAACCGAACAAACTCCAAGTGCGGCCTTCACCAGGGACTGAAACCTGATGCCCCCTCACAAAGAACTCAGTTATAACAGGGCTGGGAAGAAAAAACCAGAGAGTAAGAGAGACAATTTGTAAAGAGAATCAAACTCCCATTCGAGAGTCTTTTCATTTTTCCCTCCACCGGTGGTATTGTTATTCTACTGTAACTATAACTCTTTTACTTGGTATTAAGACAGTCTCGTATCATTTTGCTAAGGAAATCTATGTAAAGAATTCTGTCTTTTATTGTTGTGTTTGTGTGTGTGTGTGTGCGCACTTTGTGTGTGTGTGTGTTGTTTTGTTACATGTGGCAGGGTATTTGTTTGTCTAAAAATGTTACAATGCCTTCTAACAGAAATTTAATCTATTGCTTTTGTAAATGCGGTCTTTCTATGTTGTCGGGCAGTCTCACTCAATTAAAAGCCGATGTCCTTCCTTTGGGCGGTCTCCCGCTAAACAAGAAAAGGGAGATGTAATGCCCAGGTGCCTGTAGCCAGCAGGAAACGCAGTGACCATCTGGGGGCCGTATGGCTGAGCACAGGTGTGGCATTACTGATGCAGCAAAACACCACGGGACGGAGGACCATAGAGCCTAAGCCACATGATAGATGTTTTGCATATTGCACGAGATCTGCAGGCGCCGTACACGGCTCGTGGGCCGGCACCCTATCAGAGCAGGCCAGCTCAGACCGGAGACCTACGGGGTGGGACACGATTGGCTCGCTGTGGCGTGGGCGGAGAAGGACGAGAAGGGTATAAGAGGAGACTGCCGCCATAGAGACCGTGATTACTATTAGCTTAAGATAGGGCAAGATGTAATGGCAGAACTTAATAAAGTAAGATAAGCATATCCCGTGTCCTGCGGTGACTGTGAAGTTTCTCCCAGTGGAGGCTGGGAGCCAGAGACGTCCGATGCCTGTTGAGGTAAGTTTAGTCTACCCTTTAGCTTAATTGTAACGCTGGTCATTACAATAGCATCTTTCTTTGTAGTGGCAAAGAACTGGAAATTGCAAAGATGCTCATCAATTAGGGAATGACTGAACAAGTTGTGGTATGTGTTTATGATGGAATACTTCTATAACAAATGATGAGTTTGATGATTTTAGAAAATCTTGAAAAGACTTGCAGAATCAAGAAACATTGTATACAAAAACAAGACTTTTAAAAACAGTCTTGTTTTTGAGTGACCAAGTCATTTTGCTTTTATAAATATCTGAATTAACTACAAAGGTCCTATGAAGGAAAATGCTATTTTCATTCAAACAACACATACACACATATGCAGATACATACATGTCCCTGTGTCTGTGTCTGTGTGTGTACATATACATACATATTTGTGTCTAAGGATAGCCATCTCTAGGTATAAAGTGAGGGAGGGAATACACGTATATTTAAAAGGAATAGCACAGTTCCTTATTTTTATGCATAATAGATCTGCAGTTTCACCTGCAATCTTTTTTTTTCATTTCATTTTGTAATGGAAATGCTTGTTTTATTTCTAAGTTTAGAATGAGAGAGATAGACAGATAGAGACCGAGAGACAGACACATAGAGACAGAGACAAACAGAAATAGAAACAGACAGACAGGGACAGAGATTCGAAATAGAATGCTGCTCTGGTTCCAACTTCTACCATTCTTCACCTGACTTCCTGGTCACTGACTTATTCCTTTCTCTTTGCTTCTTCGTCCCTCACCTACTTAATTTTGGTTCTAGTTTTAATATACCACCCCCTTCAAAATTAGAGTTAAACAAAAAGCACTGGGTTGTCTGCCCTCAAGTAAAGACTGAAACTTCCTGAAGCACACACGCCTGCACACGCACACAAAAAAATGTACTGGTCCACTTGCAGGCAGCTCTGTTCAGTCTTCTCTTGATCTATGTCCAAACCATTTTTGAGTAATTCCCAAAAGGTCTGTTACATCTGTAACTGCCCTCTTTAACAGAAGAGAAAAGTTGAGAGTATAAGGCAATAGGAATGTTAATTTGGAAACAGGGAAGGTGGTAGTATTAAGCTGTTATAAGTAATTTCAGGTCTCTAGTACCAAGCAAATCAATTTACCATCCTAGATAAAAAAAACTTCCAGAGATGAATGTAGAATCACAGCCTGATTCAGAATAAGGAATTTAGAATGAAAGAAATGTCAGAGTTGTAGGTGAGGAAATTACTTCATTTTCCAAAGGGAATTGGGGAGTGGCTTTTAAGAAGCTAACTGCTAATGACTGTAAAACCCCCAGCATGCAAACTATCTGCTCCCCCACACTAAAGGATGAGAAAGTGGAAGAAACAAGAGAAAGGAACTTGGTATAATCTTGGCTTAAATGATCAGCAATATAGAACATTCTCCTCATTGGTGAAATCAATAACATATTTGCATAAGGGGCAGGGCAGAGTTTGTGGGAGCAGGAGACAAGACATTTTTTCAATCCCATTGGGTCTTTCAATCTCTCTAGCTCCTCTGACTGCCAGTCATGAAAAAGAGGATGTGTGAGATTCTACTGTCTCTTCACGGACATGAAAAAAAAAAAAAAAAAAAAAAGAACTTTGAGAAGTCAACAAGTGATCATGTCCTTATTTCCAGCTTCCTACAATTATTCACTTGCCTTTCTAGAGTCTCTAGAAAGAGTATATTATATATTCTAGACAAATCATAATGATGCATTATTGGATTTTGTTGTTTTTTTTTTTATTAAAGCTTTTTATTTGCAAAACATATGCATGGGATCTATTATGCTTCAGGTGAACAAAAAAAAGCAGGGGTAGCAATCCTGATCTCAGACCAAGTAAAAGCAAAGATAGACTTAATTAAAAGAGACAAAGAAGGAAATTATATCTTCCTAAAGGGTACCATAGATAAAGAAGCAATATCAATACTAAATATGTATATACCAAGTGGTATAGCATGGAAATTCCTAGAGGAAAAGTTCAGAGAGATGCAAGAAGAAATAGACAGCAAAACTATAATAGGGGGGGATCTCAACCTCCCTCTCTCAGAACTTGATAAATCAAACCACAAAATAAATAAGAAAGAAGTTAAGGAGGTAAACAAAATGTTAGAAAAGTTAGGTATGATAGATCTTTGGAGGAAATTAAATGGAGACAGAAAGGAGTTTACTTTTTTCTCAGCAGTCCATGGAACTTATAGAAAAATTGACCATGTGTTAGGACACAAAAACCTCAAAATCAAATGCAGGAAGGCAGAAATAATAAATGTATTTTTTTCAGATCATGACGGAATAAAAATCACATGCAATATAAGGCCAGGAGAAAATAAACCAAAAACCAATTGGAAACTAAATAATTTTATCCTAAAGAATGAATAGGTGAAACAGCAAATTACAGACACAATTACTAATTTCATCCAAGAGAATGACAATAATGAGACAACATACCAAAATTTGTGGGATACAGCCAAAGCAGTAATAAGGGGAAATTTTATATCTCTAGATGCTTATTTGAATAAAATAGAGAAAGAGAAAATCAATGAATTGGACTTGCAACTAAAAAAGCTAGAGAAAGAACAAATTAAAAACCCCCAATCAAATACCAAACTTGAAATCCTAAAAATAAAAGGAGAGATTAATAAAATTGAAAATAAAAAAACTATTGAATTAATAAATAAAACTAAAAGTTGGTTTTATGAAAAAACCAACAAAATAGATAAACCTCTAGTTAATTTAATTAGAAAAAGGAAAGAGGAAAATCAACTTGTTAGTCTCAAAAATGAAAAGGGAGAACTTTCCACCAATGAAGAGGAAATGAGAGCAATAATCAGGAGTTACTTTGCCCAACTTTATGCCAATAAATTTGATAACCTAAGTGAAATGGAGGAATATCTACAAAAATATAGATTGCCCAGATTAACAGAAGAGTAAATAAATTACTTAAATAGTCCCATTTCAGAAAAAGAAATAGAACAAATCATTAATCAACTCCCTAAGAAAAAATCCCCAGGACCAGATGGATTTATATGTGAATTCTACCAAACATTTAAAGAACAATTAACTCCAATATTATATAAACTATTCGAAAAAATAGGGAATGAAGGACTCCTACCAAACTCCTTTTATGATACAGATATGGTACTGATACCTAAACCAGGTAAAACAAAAACAGAGAAAGAAAATTATAGACCAATCTCCCTAATGAATATTGATGCAAAAATCTTAAATAAAATATTAGCAAAGAGATTACAGAAAATCATTCCCAGAATAATACACCATGACCAAGTAGGATTTATACCAGGAATGCAGGGATGGTTCAATGTTAGGAAAACTATTAACATAATTGACTATATTAATAACCAAATTAACAAAAAACATATGATAATCTCAATAGATGCAGAAAAAGCATTTGATAAAATCCAACATCCATTCCTATTAAAAACATTAGAGAGTATAGGAATTAATGGACTTTTCCTTAAAATAGTCGGTAGCATCTATTTAAAACCATCAGTTAGCATCATACGTAATGGTGATAAACTGGAACCATTCCCAATAAGATCAGGGGTGAAATAAGGTTGCCCACTATCACCATTACTATTCAGTATTGTATTAGAAATGCTAGCCTTGGCAATAAGACAAGAAAAAGAGATTAAAGGAATTAGAGTAGGTCATGAGGAAACCAAATTATCACTCTTTGCAGATGATATGATGGCCTACTTAGAGAACCCTAGAGTATCAACTAAAAAACTATTAGAATTAATCCAAAACTTTAGCAAAGTTGCAGGATACAGAATAAATCCACATAAATCATCAGCATTTTTATACATCACCAACAAAATGCAACAGCAATAGATACAAAGAAAAATTCCATTCAAAATAACTATCGATAGTATAAAATATTTAGGAATATATCTGCCAAGGGAAAGTCAGGATCTATATGAGCAAAACTACAAAACACTCTCCACACAAATAAAGTCAGATCTAAACAATTGGAAAAACATCAAGTGCTCTTGGATAGGTCGAGCAAATATAATAAAGATGGCAATACTACCTAAACTAATCTATCTATTTAATGCTATACCAATCAAACTCCCAAGAGATTATTTAACTGAACTAGAAAAAATAACGACAAAATTCATCTGGAAAAACAAAAGGTCAAGAATTTCAAGGGAATTAATGAAAAAAAAATGCAAATGAGGGTGGCCTAGCTGTACCAGATCTAAAACTATATTATAAAGCAGTGGTCACCAAAACCATTTGGTATTGGATAAGAAATAGAGTAGTAGATCAGTGGAATAGGTTAGGTTCATAGGACAAAATACTCAATGACAATAGTAATCTAGTGTTTGATAAACCCAAAGACCTCAGTTTTTGGAATAAAAACTCACTATTTGACAAAAACTGCTGGGATAATTGGAAACTAGTATGGAAGAAATTAGGCATTGACCCACACCTAACACCATATACCAAGATAAGGTCAAAATGGATTCATGATCTAGGCATAAAGAATGATATTATAAACAAATTAGAAAAATATAGGATGGTTTACCTCTCAGACCTGTGGAGGGGGAAGGAATTTGTGACCAAAGAAGAACTAGAGCTCATCATTAATCACAAAATAGATAAGTTCGTCTATATCAAGTTAAAAAAGTTTTTGTACAAACAAAATGAATGCAGACAAGATTAGAAGGGTAGCAGTAAACTGGGAAAATATTTTTACATCCAAAGGTTCTGATAAAGGCCTCATTTCTAAAATATATAGAGAATTGACTCAAATATATAAGAATTCAAGCCATTCTCCAATTGATAAATGGTCAAAAGATATGAACAGACAATTTTCAGACAAAGAAATTGAAACTATTTCTGGTCACATGAAAAGGTGCTCCAAGTCACTATTGATCAGAGAAATGCAAATTAAGACAACTCTGAGATACCACTACATACCTGTCAGATTGGCTAAAATAACAGGAAATGATAATGATAACTGTTGGAGGGGATGTGAGAAAACTGGGACACTGATATATTGTTGGTGGAACTGTGAATGGATCCAACCATTCTGGAGAGCAATTTGGAGCTATGCTCAAAAAGTTATCAAACTGTGCATACCCTTTGACCCAGCAGTGTTTCTACTGGGCCTATATCCCAAAGAGATTTTAAAGGAGGGAAAGGGACCCACATGTGCAAAAATGTTTGTGGCAGCCCTTTTTGTAGTGGCAAGAAACTGGAAATTGAAAGGATACCCATCAATTGGAGAATGACTGAATAAATTATGGTATATGAATGTTATGGAATATTATTGTTCTGTAAGAAACGACCAACAGGAGGATTTCAGAGAGGCCTGGAGAGACTTGCATGAACTGATGCTGAGTGAAATCAGCAGAACCAGGAGAACATTATACACAGCAACAAGACTATACGATGATCAATTCTGATAGATATGGTTCTCTTCAACAATGATGTGATTCAAACCAGTTCCTATTGTTTAGCGATGAAGATAGTCATATACATCCAGAGAGAGGCCTGTGGGAACTGAGTGTGAACCACAACACAGCATTTTAATGCTTTCTGTGAATATTTCCATGCATTTTGTTTTCCTTCTTAGGTTGTTTTTTTCTTCTTCTCTTTCTAGATCTGATGTTTCTTGTGCAGTAAGATAACTGTATAGATATGTATACATGTATTGGATTTGTTATATAATTTATCCTATTTAGCATGTATTAGATTACCTGTCATCTAGGGGTGGGGGGTGGGGGGAAGGAGGGGAAAAGCTTGGGAAAAAAGTTTTTGCAAAGGTCAATGTAGAAAAATCACTAATATGTTTTGTAAATAAAAAGCTTTTAATAAAAAAACAGGGAAAAAAACATATGCATGGATAATTTTTCAACACTGACCCTTGCAAAGCCTTCTGTTCCAAATTTTTTTCTCCTTTCCCCTACTCCCTCGCCTAATACATGCTAATTATGTTAAATATATGACAGGATTTTGCATAATGGAGAGCAAAGGACAGAGTTATCTGAGCACCATTAGTTAGAGTACAACTAATGGAGTACTGAGATTGTGCCCTAGGTTCTTTGGGGTAAATATTTGGCTCATTACTGAAAGAATTTAGTGCTTTCAAATGACATAGCAAACCCTTAATGACCTATGGTCCACCTCCATTCCCACCCCAAAGTCAGTGATATTTGCAGGAAGGTAGCTTGTTATATTGCTTAAAAAAGAAAGTTATTCCCAGATCAATCTCTTCCTTCTTGTTTCTTGAAACATACCAAAGCAGCTCTTCTTCCCTGAGGTTCTCCTGAGAGTCTGGAAAGGACTTGTGCCCTTCCCCTACTGTCAGATGGCGTGTATTTGACAATTATAACAAGTTCAATTTAGTTCAGCTCCTGGCTGCCTTTACTGTTTTTTTTTTTCTTTCTCTAAGCATAGGTAACCAAATGAATTCCAAGATGTTCATGTCCAGCATAAGTTGAAGAAGCTGGGAATATTTGAATCTTTCAGTTGGAGATGACTTGCAGCAAATTTCTGCATGGAAGAGGATGATCAACATCAGGAGGATGAGGCCAATCCCTGGCTGACTTTCCAAATAACATGGACATTGTTGGGATAGTGCAGATCAAAGATGAAATATAAAATACCTATTCAGTAGTCCCATCAATTGCTTCATGCATTTGGAGTTTAAGCTTTAAATTCTCAGCAGAATATAACAGTAGTCATATTACTTTTACTGCTTATTTAATGTCTATTAAAGTGTGTGGGTCTTCATGTGCAAGAATGTTTGTGGAAGCCCTTTCTGTAGTGGCTAGAAACTGGAAACTGAATGGATGCCCATCAATTGGAGAATGGCTGAATAAATTATGGTATATGAATGTCATGGAATATTATTGCTCTATAAGAAATGACCAGCAGGATGATTTCAGAGAGGCCTGGAGAGACTTGCATGGACTCATGCTGAGTGAAATGAGCAGAACCAGGAGATCATTATACACGGCAACAACAAGACTATATGATGATCAACTCTGATGGACATGGCTCTCTTCAACAATGAGATGATTCAGTTCCAATTGTAGAGTGATAAAAAGAGAGCCATCTACACCCAGAGAGAGAACTGTAGACCACAACACAACACTCTTTTCACTCTCTTTTTTGTTGTTTGCTTGCATTTTGTTTTATTTCTCAATTTTTTCCTTCTTGAGCCAATTTTTCTTGTGCAGCAAGATAACTGTATAAATATGTGTACATATATTGGATTTAACATATACTGTGACATATTTAACATGTATTGGACTACCTGCCATCTAGGGGAGAGGATGGGGGAGAAGGAAGGCAAAATTTGGTACAGAAGCTTTTGCAAGGGTCAATGTTGAAAAATTACCCATGCATATGTTTTGTAAATAAAAAGCTTTAAAAAAAAGTGTGTGGTCTTGTGAGTGTATTCTGTAAAAGGAAATATATAGTATGATGATATTATATAACATAAATAAGAAATCATATATAAAATATATAACATGATAATATAATAACAGGAGACTCTGCAAATATAAATTAAATGATTATCCTTAGGCCTCCAAGATGAGTACATAAAGAGCTGAGAGGAGCTCTTCAGAGGCCAGATTTCCCCATTGATTGAAACTGGTAAAAAAAAATGATTGGGTCTAGAGCTTAGAGGGGAAGCTTAGTAGAGAAAGAAAGAGTGAATGTTTCAGCACCCCTGGGCTAACAACTAGGAGTAGTCGTTAATGTTATTCTTTAGATGTAGGCTACTCTCTGCTTGTTAGGATAACTGCTTATTTAGTGAGAAGAGTTCTCAGTAGCTGCTCTGAACTGAATTTCTGCCCTACAGGTAAATTTTTTTAAATAATTATTTTAACACTAACAAGTTTTTCCATACATTAGATAATAAAAGAAACCTTCAAATTTTCAGGCCTGGGGAATAATTTTTTTCAGGCATGAGGAAGATCCAAATACATATTGTCTTAGTCATCTCTTCACCTTCCATATTGCACACTCCTTACTTTCTGGTAGACCAGTCAGTTAAGGAACTAGAAGCATCAGTGCTCTACCAGATGCTATCTATTACAGCAAGGCTTGATCAGGGATGTCCTTAATCAATGTGGAATCCCTCAATCAACTTGATGAGATTACAGGGTATGGACCCATGTCAGAATCCCCATTCTTTTTTTTTTCAAACCTCATTTCCCACGATGCTCAGATAACTTCATAATAGTACTGATTTTTTCAACAGCACATAATCTAAATAAGGAAGAACACTGTCATGCAGCTGGAAGACTAACCTTGTGCAAGTGTAGGCCAGGGGATCTGAACCTTGCCAATCCTTTATGATACTGAGGAGCTGCTTTGAATGGTATTAATCTGAAGCGAATGAGACATACACAGATGTTCTTTATCAAAGTAGAGTAATTTTGGAAAATCTGTTATTTGTGATAATCAGCATGAATAATGAAAAGTATAAAACCATTTTAGGATCTGCATATAGTCATTTATTATATATTTATTAAGTGATTACTATGTGCCAGACCCTGTACTAGGCATGTAAATTGGCTATTACAGTAGTAAAAACCATAGGAGGAAATGTGGGCCTATTAAGGAATAATAGGTAAGTACATATATCAAACACCATCATGACTGAAGTGACTTAAGAGAGCTATTGAACAAAAAGACATTAGAAGATTTTGTTTATTTTTGGTTGGGGAAATGTTGTTGTTTATCCTTTGTTCTTGAAAACAACCATGGTATCAGGGAGTGATACCATGACATGAAAATAAATTGGATTTAAGTGAGAAAAGGCTGTGCAGGGTCACCAGCCACACTTTTTCCTATTGAGCCATTTGGATCCAATAGCAAGAAATACATCAAGACAATTGGAGATGGTTTTGAATGCAGTGGGTTATCTTAGCCTTTATAATTGCTATTTACATTCACTC
The DNA here is from genome assembly GCA_023553655.1 of Myrmecobius fasciatus. Classification (NCBI taxonomy): domain Eukaryota; kingdom Metazoa; phylum Chordata; class Mammalia; order Dasyuromorphia; family Myrmecobiidae; genus Myrmecobius; species Myrmecobius fasciatus. The sequence continues at coordinate 82,862 of JAJPUD010005300.1, forward strand.
TGAGCCAATCAGGGCCCAAACAATGACCAAGTAGTGGTTGAACTGGAACCTACTGTGGCTAGTCAATGGGAGCCAGAGTGATTTGGGTTTAAGGTATGGTTCTTAAGAAAAAAGGAAAAAAATATCTAGCCCATAGGGGCATGTAGAGGGAATTTGAATGAAATTGTCCAATTAAAGGTTAACAATTACACAACAACAACAAAAAAAAACCCAGAAAGGGAATTCAGAAAACAAAAGTTTGTCAGAAATTTGAGATTCTCTTATTGGTAATTGAAAACAAAGGTTATGAGTTTCAGGCAATATAGAGTCAAAGCAGAACAAAACAAAACAAAACAATCTATACAACAATAGCAATTCAACATTAATTGAACAAAATCTTTACTACAGAGGCTTGAAAAGTAAAGAAATTACAGGGAAGAGGGAACCCCAGCCAAAGAAGGAGGATCTGGACAACTTCTGTTTATCTCTGCGGTTACAAGAAATCTAATACAATGAAAATATTCATTGGATCAAACAAGAAATCTGTGCATTGCCATTATGATGAATGATAGAAGAATTACATCAAAAGAAGAGACAGAAACTAGAAAGCAATAGGTCAAATAAGCTACATAATCATTGGCTAAAACACTTCACAGTGTTACATGGATTAGGAGCAAAACACTTTCTCAGCTTCCTCTCAGGCATAAGCCTGATCTCATTATCTTTCTTATCAGAGGGCATGACAGTTCTACTAACAAAAGATGAGAACAACATGCAAAATACAGGTCATGTCCTTTAAACAAAGCATTCACAGGTGGTCTCACAAGGAAAATAATCTATAAACACAAGGAAACAATTTATTATCTGAAGACCAAAAGGGATATATGCTAAGGGATCCCAGGAATATAAAGAGTAACTTCTTATTCATTTGGACATGTCACAAAAATACTGTTACACTACCTATATTGATGATAACAAGTCCTTTGATTTAATTGTACATATGTGTCTTGTTCATGTGTTGTGCACTTATAAAAACAGACTCAAGTATTGTGTGAATGATATAAAGTATTTGATGTTTACATGGAAAATTTCTCTAAAATCATGCCAGTGATACAATACAGAGACTGGATTAATATAAAAGATGGTAATTTTTAGGGAGATTGCCATTATAGTCCTGTCCAGTCTTGAATCCATTGGGATCTATCCTACATAGAAGTAAAAATCTTATTACTCACTTGTTGTCAGTGAGTGACATCAAGCTATATGACTCCACTAAAAGAACATGTTAAACAGATCTTTCAGTATATGTAATCCTTCTCCAATGACACATCCACATGACAGTTGGATGGCCTCAAGTTTAAAATTATTTTTATTTTTGTCATCTCATTTTCATCTTTTTAATGAAGGTCAGCTAGAAACAGTTCTGGGACAAATTGATATCTTGCAATTTTTTATATTTACTGCTCTACAGATTATTTCAAGATGCACAAAATAACTGCAGTTGAATAAAAGTATCAGGAGGCAGGATCATCTTTTGTAAGGTCTCTGAAAGTACCCTTGGTACAGCTCTTATAGCAGACAGGATAACAAAAATCATATGTATCTTATTCTGTTCCTGCATAATTTTAATCTCTTCTGCTAGGTTTTCTTATTGTGGAAACTTTTTTATGGAGATTATGAAAATTGTGTACAGCTAAAGCTATTACAATATTATTCTTAAGTGTTTGTGGATCAATGTTGTGCTTAGAAAATTGTGGGTGATAGCTTTGTCTATGATAATTATCTAGTTCTAATATAGTTTTTATTAGTTGAGTTCAATGGTATATTTGAGATCTTTATTGGTGGAATAGTTTAGTATATATGCATATATACTTTTTACTATCATTATTACTGTTCCATAACATGTTAGTGTAAAACAAACAAACAAACAAAAAACCAGTTGTCTTGATATTCCACTCGTATTTTATCACTAGTCTGCACTGCAGAAATGCTAGAGGACATTAGTCTGAATATTCCTCTGTTGATGTGGTAGCTTTTCAGTCCCTAAATTCAAATTTTCTTCTTTTTTTCCTTTTTGGGCTTTTCCAGGTTTGAGAATCTTTGCTCACATTATCATTTTTCCCTGATCAATATTCCAGTTCAAATGAGTCAGTGCATAATACCTCCCAACTCCAACCCAGGTCAGATAGGACCACCATTCAGGAGGACCTCCAATATTCCTCATTTTTCCTTGCTCAGAACTCTAATGAGTAGAAGATACCACATAGGCTGTAGCAATGTATTTCTTGCCATTTCCATAAGTAGTCTTGTCCCAGGTATGGGTCTGGATGGCCAGGGGATACCCACCCAGACTCAAATGGCATCTATAAAAGGAAAACACACAATCACAGATGCCTTCCTTTTTCTCAATTTCTCTGACTCTAGGCTACAGTGTAGCAAGCCCAATAGAAGCAAGAATCTTTTTTCTGTTTTTAAATATCTAAGAAGACAATGTAATATTTTTCTTTAGTTATAGTTTCTGGTGCCTTAAATCCTGATGGCTAGGAAAACATTCTGTAAACCTTAAAACACTAGAGATATAGATTACTATTACTATTATCTACTTTCATTCTCTTCTATAGTTTCAACTCATGAACCTTTATTCTGTCTGTAGAGGAGGAAGCAACTAAAGACAGAGAATTGTAGAATTTTAGAACTGAAGGTCTGAAAGTTAAATAATTTGCCCAGGATCACATAATCCCTTAGAGTCACAAAATTTTAAAGCCAGGAGATATTTTAAAGGCCACCTAAATCAATTCCCTCATTATACAGATAAGGAAAGTGAGACCCAGAGAAATAAAGTCCTGGTAAAATATACTCAAGATATTGAGCAGCTAGGTGGTGAGCATCAGGTCTTGTTTCAGAAAGCTGATTTAAAATTTGAACTCAGATATTCACTAGCTGTGTGACCCTGGGCAAGTCACAGTTTGTTTCAGTTTCCTCATGTATAAAATAAGCAGGACAAAGAGAAATGGGAACCAACTCTAGTATCTTTGCCAAGAAAACTCCAAATGTGGTCACAAAGAATCAGACATAAGTGAAACAGTTGAACAATAACAGTATTCAAGAACTTATAGTTCACCCTACTTATATGTATCAATGTATGTGTTTTACAGCTTCCTTTGGAGATGTTAAAGAAGCTTTTCTTAAATGAAGTGTATTTGAACTTTTGAGGGGATTAACTTAATGAATTCTAGAGGTTGGGACCATTTGGGCCTTTCAATTGGAGTTGTCAGAAGGAATTTCTATTGGGCTAAAACCTATAAGACTTATGGATAGATGTGTAATAGTAAATATTTACTAATCACTTCTCTCTGTATGGGCGGGGAATTGTAGGTTTTATTTGAATTATTAATATTTTCTACATTACTTTCTTAAGTCTAGGTAAAGAACAAAACAAATCTAGCTCTGATTTGAAGAGTCTGATGATTTCTGAGGTATCAATACTCACACTGAAAATTTAACAGTTGGCTGTTTTGAGGTGACTCCAGTATACCACTGCTAGAGGACAAGTGATAAATGATTTTAAGTATATAAAAGACTATTATTTGGAAGGGAGACTGTTTTAAGTGTTAGGACCACTTTTCAGGTACATAGTAAAAGGGATTCTTGTTTAGGTAGAGGTTAGACCAGATGGCATTGGAGGTTCCTCTCACCTCTAAGCTTCATTGATCCTGTGAAGTAGCTTAATTCAAGGTAATACAGGTCGGAGCTAGGAGAAGTAGAATTCAATCCCAGGTATTCTGAGATTAAAAGAAAGGTATGTACACAACTAGTTCTAGAGCCAGTTTGTGGAATAGAACCTTGGTCTCCTACCTCCCCTTTTGGTGTTGTTATAAAGACTGCTCTAATATTCCTAGCTAGCCCTCACTTACATTCTGCTGGGCCTGCTGATGAAGCACAAGGAATAGAGAGCAAATTCGAACTCAGGACTACTGCCGATGAAAGCTGATCCCACTTCTTTGTAGTAGCCATCCCAGTTGAATTGCATTCCTAACACATCAGGATAAGAGTCCCACTGCAGAAAGAAGAGGAAGAAAGGGATAAGCCTTGGGGAAAGGGAGAATTAGCCAATCAGGGGATGACAGGGATGTAACTTTTAAAGGAAATACCTCAACTCAAGTCGATTAAGATTTAATGAGACCCATTATAAGATCCATAGACACTATCTATAGTTCATAAGGAAACATTAGTATTCCTGAAATTTGTTGTTTATTGCCCTGTAAGGTCAGTTCCCATTCTTTTATACAATCTTGTTAAGTAAGAGAGCCAAAGTAAAGTTATTACAGCCTTGGCTCATGTGAAGCAATTCCAATACAAAGGAGAAGCAGCATCTGGCAACTCACTTTCAAGACCACACTTGGAAAATGAGGACAATTTACTGGTCCAATTTCCAAAAATATTCTGGCACAATTTTTTTTTTTAAATTGCCCTTTGGCAAGACAGGAAGATATTTTAGTCAATTTGAGCAGGTTGAAACTATCTTCTTACTTAATAGGGAAAGTAAGTGACAGCCGAGTGAACAAAGCAAGTTAACTGTGATCCATTTGCTTTCCTGTCTGAGCTAGAAAATATTTCCCTAAATGGTTGAAAAAAATATATGAATACAATGGAATATTATTGAGCTTATAAATACGATGGATTTGGAGAAACTTTGGAAGACATATAAACTGATATAGAATTAAAAGAGCAGAACCAGAGAAATAATTTGCATGGAAAACTCAATTATATAAAAAAGAACAACAAATATTTTAGAGCTCTAATCAATGTAATCTCCACTCCTGACTTCAAAGACTGATGATAGAAATGTAGAATGAAAACTGTGTTTTCATACACAGCAGCTGTGACTCATACTTGTTATAAGAGAAAGCTTTTTTTTTTAGGAGTAATGGGTAATTTAGATAGTGATAGAGATTTTTAAAAAGGGAAAGAAAAAAGCATCAATATTAAGAAAACAGAAAACAAAAAGTTCAGAAAGGGACACAAGCAAATAAGACATTTAAAATACTATGTCATTAAATTTAATATGGATTTTTTTAAAAACCCAACTATATGAACTAGAAATTCATAATTTCAAATAGTCTTCTTTGTATGTTGAAATGTTTGCATTTGGGTCAAAGGATATGAACAGACAATTTTCAGATGAAGAAATTAAAACCATTTCTAGTCATATGAAAAGGTGCTCCAAATCACTATTGATCAGAGAAATGCAAATTAAGACAACTCTGAGGTACCACTACACACCTGTCAGATTGGCTAAAATGACAGGAAAAGATAACGATGAATGTTGGAGGGGAAGTGGGAAAGCTGGGACACTGATACATTGTTGGTGGAACTGTGAACGGATACAGCCATTCTGGAGAACAATTTGGAGCTATGCTCAAAACGTTATCAAACTGTGTATACCATTTGACCCAGCAGTGTTTCTACTGGGTTTATATCCCAAAGAGATCTTAGAGGAAGGAAAGGGACCCACATGTGCAAGAATGTTTGTGGCAGCCCTTTTTGTAGTGGCTAGAAACTGGAAACTGAGTAGATGCCCATCAATTGGAGAGTGGCTGAATAAATTATGGTATATGAATGTTATGGAATATTATTGTTCTGTAAGAAACGACCAGCAGGACAATTTCAGAGAGGCCTGGAGAGACTTGCATGAACTGATGCTGAGTGAAATCAGCAGAACCAGGAGATCATTATACACGGCAACAACAAGACTATACGATGATCAATTCTGATGGACAAGGCTCTCTGCAACAGTAAAATGTTTCAAACTATTTCTAATTGTTCAGTAAAAAAGGCCATATACACCCTGAGAGAGGGACATGAGATATGGACTACAACATATCATTTCCATGATCTCTATCGATGTTTGCTTGCATTGGGTTTCCCTTTTCAGATTTTTTTGCTCATGTAGATACGATTGTTCTTGCACAGCAAGATAAGTATGGAAACATGTATACATATATTCTACTTGGCAAGTATTTTAATATAATTAATATGTAGTAGACTTCCTGCTATCTAGGGGAGGGGAGGGGGCCAGGGGGAGAAATTTGTAACAGAAAGCTTTGTAAGGGTCAATGTTGAAGAACTACCCATACATATGTTATGCAAATAAAAAGCTTTAATAAAAAAAAGAGATGTTTGCATTTGTAATAAAAAATAACTTTTTAAAAGAACTATTCCCCTTAAGCAGAGTTATAGTATTTTTTTCTCTGTAGCTTTAATTTTGGTTAAACTGGTCTCTTCTATGCCCCCAGAGCATTCCCTAATTTCCCTCTTTGTACCTTTGCTTGCACTGTTTCCTGTGTCTGAAATGTTCTCTATCTTAATTTCACTTGCTGAATTCCTATACAGCCTTTAAAACTCAACTCAGAAACTACCTTCTCTTAGCATTGTGCCCATGGTAAGTACTAAATAAATGTTTATGGATTGATCATTATCAATGTACTAGCATGTAACTTCAGGAATAGTCTTATTTAACTGATGTAGCAGCCTGTATTCCTACATAGGATTCAGTAATTACTAGGTGCTTAATAACTGTAATCATTTGTTGAATAAAAAATCTCCAGTTCTTTTGAAGTGAAAGAAAGAGAACAACATGTACCTCCTTTCCTTCTTCTCAACACAGAATGTCATCAAACCAAGCCCACTCTCTGATAGATGAGACTGTGAAGGCAGTCAGGCTTACCATCCCCAATATTGAACTTCTGATAGAAAAGCAATGACAGCTTTGTCATCTATAGATTGGGAGGGGTTAAAAAGAGGGAGTGGAGACATTTAAAAAAGTTTTTTTCCAGATAAAAGACTTCAAGTCCTCAAGACTTACCGGTCCATTGTAGTTATGGCTATAATAATCAACTAGACCCTCCTTTTCCTGCAGGTAGAAGCGGATCCAGTTATGGAATCCTGTCACTTTTCCCTTTTTCACTTCACCTAAAGCAACAAAAATTTTCAAGGTTGATTATTCACCCTCTGAGACACCTCTGAGATTCCAAGAATGTTTTACTTCATGGGGATCATAATACTTAGATCCCTGCATCTAAGGTAAGTTTTCTACCATTTTAGACAGAAAGGAATATCTTCACTGATTTGCTGGACTTTCTTTCCCAGAATCTTTCATTCTTCACACTTGGGAAAGTTCTTCCTTTGTGTTTATACTAGCTTCAAATTTTTCAGATTAGACCTTCTGGAATAGGTGTCCTCCAGTTCTCCAAAGATAAGGAGCTCTGGCTCAGACTACAAAAATCAGGTAGTCTATAGATGATCTGGAGGAAATAGGGGAAGGAGATAATCATAGGCCCTTGTTCCACCTTTATAAACTGGAAAGCAAAAATACAAAAATGACTGGAATGCTACCTAAAAACAAATCTTCTCTATAGCATCTCCCATTTGAAACACTGGAAATCTCAGTGTTCAAAGTTCTCACCAACTTGAATTCTTCCAGGGGAGAGACTGCTTTCAAAAGCACCCTTGTCTCCTCTAGCTTGGACTACTAGACTGGTTGGGGAAGAAAACAAAAAGGAGAAAGAAAAAACTCCTTCCTGTCCATTGGTATGATGTCTAATTTTCTAGTATGAGTTGGATCTCCCAGAGATCCTTAACTTAGAGAAATAGATAGTGTCCCACTCATCTTCCTCTCAACCATTAAACAGAAAGGACTTACCTGAGAAAACATGTTCAAAACCACTGGAATCACCCTCATCATTGCCACGGGAATACAAACCAAACCACATGTTCTTTAGATCACTGACAAATTCTTGCTCTGAGTTGTATCTGTCTGGGAAAATGTACACAGACAACTCAGAATCTAACAACTGATATGGACCAAATCTTAGTTATCAGAGGAGAGGATATTAATGGAATTTAATCAAGCAAAAAAATTAATTGAGGCCATACTATATAACCAGTGCAATTTTAGGTATATAGAAAATGAGAAAGACATTTCAAAAAGGATTCCTTTACTCAAGGAATTTATAATCTAATGGCTGAGAAAAGATTAATACTCATAAGAGGAAACAATATATTATTCTAAACAATTATACTTTTGTAGGAGATGTGGAAAAATTGGCACACTAATGCACTATTGGTGGAATTATGAACTAATCCAATCATTCTGGAAAACAATTTGGTATTATGCCCCAAAGGCTATAAAATTGTGCATACCCTTTGATCTAGGTCTGGATCCCAAAGAAATAAAAAATAAAAGGAAAGGGAAAGGACCTGTATGTACAAAAATATTTATAGCAGCTATTTTTGTGGTAACAAAGAATTAGAAATTGAAGGGATGCCTATCAATTGAACAAGTTGTGGAATATGATTGTGATAAAACACTGTTATGCTATAAAAATGATGAGCATGATAATTTCAGAAAAACCTGGAGAATATTGTACACAGTAATAGCAATACTGTGAGATGATCAACTATAAATGATTTATCAATTCTTGGTAGTACAATGATCTAAGACAATTTCAGAGGAGTTAGGGGGAAAAATTGGCTACCTCCAGAGAAAGAACTGACAGAATATGGATGCAAATTGAAGCACCCTTTTTTTGTACTTTCCTTCTTCACAACATGACTAATAGAGAAATATGTTTTGCATGACTGCACATGTATAACTTATATAAAATTGCTTGCCTTTTCAAAGTAGGGGAAGAGGAGGGAGGAAGGGAGAGAATTTGGAACTCAAAAGTTAAAAATATATAATATTTTTTGAAAAATTAACATTTAAAATAAATAAACAATAAATATTTGGACTAGTGTAGTAGGAAAGTTTCAGAAAGGAGATGAGACTTTGTGATAGGCTTTGAAGAATATCTTGCCTGGGGCAGAGTGAGAGACTTAGGAAATATTCCAAGCAAGAGAAAAACCCAAACAATGTCAGGAAAGAGCATGTTCAGAACTACCGCCTTCCCTTAATAGAAATCTGGTTTCACTGTTTTCAAAAATATCCCAATTCAAAAGTCAAGAGACCCACAGAAAACATATTATACTCAACATATTACCAGAAAGGTTTCTCCCAGAGGAAGTGAGTGGAGTTCTTAACCTGGGAGTGATTGCCCTGGATGCAATTCACTCCATCCATACATAAACAAATTGAAAATCTCAGGCTTTGCTTGGGCAGAAATCTGATAGAATAAGCAAGATTAAGGTAAGTCCAGGATTGTAGAGTAGCAAAGAAATTCAATATTCAGCAGGAATATTGAATAATAAGCATAGGATTATAAATTTAGAACTGGAAGGGATCTTAGAGAAAAATGAGTCCAATACCCTAATTTTACAGATGAAGAAACCAACGCATTAAGAATGGGAGTAATTTGTTTAAAATTTTATAACTAATAAATGTCTGAGGTGAAATTTGTTTTGTTTTGGGATTTTTTTTTTGGCTAGGCAACAGGGTTAAGTGACTTGCCCAGGGTCATACAGCTAGAAAGTGTTAAGTGTCCAAGGCCAAATTTGAACTCAGGTCCTTCTGACTCAGGGTCAGTGCTCTATTCACTGTGCCATCTAGCACTCTGAGGTGAAGTTTTAAGGTCCTTTAAGGTCCAATACTATCTAGAAATCCATGCTACTTCATCATACTGATTATAACAATCAGTGTCCTATTGTGGTTAGAAAGAGGACCAGAAGACCTAAGTTCAAGTCTTGCCTCTGACATATAGTAGCTATGTGATTCTGGACACATTTTTAAGGCTGTATAGACAAATTGCCAATATGAATTAGTAAAAAGAGAGTTGCTCTTTCAAGAGTTCCCTACACAGATAAAATCACAAGTCTGGATCCCAAAATAATAACAATAACTGACATTTAAACAGCATTTAAAGATTTATAAAGTATACTCTTTACAACAACCCCATAAGATAGGTAGCACAAAAATTGTTATTTTCAATTTTACAGAAGAACAAACAGGCTCAGAAAAATAAAACAAAAGTCCTAAGGCCCCAAGGGATCCTCAAGAATGCTGCACATGGAACCAGGAAAACCTTAATCTGAATCAGGCCTTAGTTTTGTTTTTAGTTTGTTTGTTTGTTTGTTTGTTTTACTAACTATATGACTTTAGTCAAGTCACTTATCCTGTATTTGCCTCCATTTCCTCAAATGTAAAATGGGGTTAATTATAGCATCTACCCCATAGAATGGCTGTGAGAATCAAATGCAATAATGTTTGTAAAGTGCTTAATATAGTATTTGGCACAGAGTAGGTGCAATAGAAATGCTTATTCCTATTCTTTCCTTTCCCTATACCATACAGTCAATATGTCACTGAACTAACACTCAAATGTAGGTCTCCTGACTCCAAATCTGATGTTACATCATTATGCTATGTTGGAAGAAGAGACTATTATGTGACGGATCTAAAAAATGGAATCTTTTCAAGTAGGAGAAAAAAAAAGGGTGCCCATTGTCCCTGATGGCAATCATTCAGGACACTAGGCTTAGTTACTACCTTACCATAATGGTTGAGAAAACTCACAGAGGTAGGAGTTTGGGGATAAGTAATGGCTAATGAGCATGTTATTTTGAGATGAAGACAGGAAAGAACAAGGAAATGGAAATGGACCTCTGATTTAGTGTAAGAAGATAGTCTACCAAGCCAAGAAGTTGTGCCAACCAAAAATAGTTGATTGGCTTGATTAGACTTCATTTGTATCAGGAACTTGTAATGTGTAGGAATTTCTTTCCTGTGTCTTTGTTGCTTTTTGAAATTCCTCCCATCCCCTTAGTTTCCCAGTAAAAGATTTTGCAAATTAGAACATATCTTGTGCAAGTGACCCCGGTTGGTTAGTAAGGGAGAGTGAAGTCAAGGACAGGCTAGCTATGTGAGATGCTAGCAGTCAACTTTCAAAGTCAGCTAAGGATTCTCCCCAAAGGGTAGGGACTTACCTTGGAATTACCTAGAGGGAACTTGAGAGGAAAGTTACATCCTTCTCTTCACTGGATTTGGGGGGGGGATTTAGTTGAATACTCCTCTTCCATGCCAACCTCTTCCAGTAATTTTGATCTTAAGGACCTCTTCTCATTTGATTAGATTATAGAAATTCATTTGCAGAATTGGAGGGGAAGATTTCAGGAGCTAGCTACAGATGTTATTGCCTTTTCTGCTTTGGAATTTTGTCACATAGTAAGAATAGGAAAATGGGCACACTAAATCCTCTGTGTGTGTGTGTGAGAGAGAGAGACACACACAGAGAGAGAGAGAGAGAGAGAGAGAGAGAGAGAGAGAGAGAGAGAGA
>JAJPUD010005300.1:102779-113973 GCA_023553655.1 Myrmecobius fasciatus
ATTCTAGCTATAATATGTTTCTTCAGAGAAGAGGAGGAATAGAAATACACTTGTGTTTGGTGCCCAGGAGCATCTTCTGTGGTAACTGGTTCTTCACATTTTTATTAGTAACCTTGGTTTCTAAAATCAGCCAGACTTTGGCATTGGGAGGAAAGAATGGAGTTAAGGGACTCTCCCCCTGCCATTCTGGGACATGCAAAGATGTTACTGAATTACAGGCACTAGTCACTCTGACTAATTCACTCTAATTCTTCCACCCAGCAGCATCTACCTCATTCTATTTCTGTTTATGTCAGACTTAGAAGAGCCACATGAATCATGGCCCCACCTTCCTCTGTCTTCTTTCTATCATCTTCTTTCTTAATGTGTACATATGTATCTGTCTTTCTGTCTCTTAGTCTCAATTCTTCTTACCTCTGCTCTCTGATGAAACATTTAATCTCCCTGTTTAATCCTGTTATCTTCCTGATTTCCTTAGGTTGGCCCTACCATACGTCCATCTTCTTCTAAACCTCCTTCCAAAAGGACTATCAACAATACCCACCAAAAGGAACTCAGCTCTACAGGACTAAACCTGAATGAGTAGTAATAGTAGTCTTTGCATCTCTAGCCTTTGCTCCTGGATCAGAATACAGATGTTATATATTTGTGTTCCACTAGAGGTCCTAGTTAACTATTTCCAGGGGGACAACCTCTTTTAGGATTAATTTCCAAGACATCACCTTTCCATCCAAATTCCCTCAAAAATGGTTCCTTAAAACCATTGTATAAATGAAACCCACAGTGTAGACATTCCTGGGATAATATATTTTCCTTCCATTGTCTTGACACTTTGGTCTAGCAAACAATATACACAAAGATGGAGTCTCTTTTTTTCACTGACAGATGAATATAAATTTCACAACAGGAGCACATAGATTCACTCAACTCCATAGAAGAAACATCCCAGGCTTTATTTCTAGAGCTTTACTTTTTTATTCCTTTTACAGGTAGCTGAACAAGATCTATGGGCTGAATGAAGGGAGGAAATCTTGCTTTCCTCTTCCTATGCAGGAAGGCCCAAATCATCTTCCAAACTCCTCTCCCTGTACTTCGCAGGATAAGGAAAATCCTCTTAGCCAAGGATTCTCAACACACTTTCCATTATTCTATGCTTAACAAAACATGGAGGCAGAGGATAGAGACGAACATTTCTGTATCTTAGAGCTTTGTTCAGGATGGATAACTGCTTGGTTGCTAGTAGCAGTAGAGGGAAGGAAAGCCAAGAATCCCATCCTGTGTTAGGATGCTCAGAGTCTTGCCTTGTCCTCCTCTTAAGTCCTCCTCATCCACATCCTGGTAGGACATAGCCTTCCTCCTTAAAGAGAAAAGTGCTTCCCTCCATGTAAATTAGAGAAGAATTGGAAGAGGAGGGTAATAGTTGTTCTATCTATAGGAGAGAAGAGCACCTCAAGTTTGGAAGAGGGAGATTCTCCTCAGGATTCTGCCTGTGATCCCTTTATTAACATATATTGCTATCCACCAAGACTTGTGTAGCCTGGGAATTTAGGAAAGTGCCCAGAGTTATTAAAATTCTTTCTTACGCACCCACTCCTCTTGAGGCAGACTTCTAGCATTTGCAGATTCATTTGTGTAGTCCCAGTCACAGATAGCTTTCCCCACCCTTTATTAGAGAGATACTCCCTAGGTTACCTCAGAGATTGCATGTCTTTCTGAGACTAACCTAGAAAGAATTTTCAGGCTCCCTGTTCCATCATGCACATAGAAGTCAATGTAGTATAATTACCAAGACTCTTCTAGGATAATATTGTAGACACTGAAACTCAGGCTCCCTGATCAAACATGTCAAAAGATGATCAAGCATCTCAAATATAAGGAGTCTACAATGGCACCATCACACTAACCATCAGCTCATAATAATATAAGACAGGTCATTCTAGATTATTTATAATCCAGTGGGACCAAGGGATTTTTTTTTGCTATAGACAATTCTCCTGTATGATAGTCCCATCCATACAAGCGCCCAAGTACCTTTAGACCAATATGGGGTCCTAAGAAGATAATCAGAGGGAGAATGCTGGCTTAGAGAACTATCTCCTCCATTGCCTTCAATATTTTCTCAAGCTCTCCAGTGCTTTTCTTCTTCTACCACTTACATCCATTATATTCTCCTCTTTTCCCAACTACTCACCAGCCCAGGCTACCTTGCAGATCAGGGCTAAGAATAGGAGGTCCCTGGTTCCCATGATGAAGACAGAAGAGACTGACTGTTAGACTTTCATGTGTTCCAGGAGAGTTGGCGCAAATTCTATATGAGACTTTCTCTTGGACTGAGCCTTTTAAAGACTCAAGGCTTGTGGAGCTGGTGCTTCCAGATCTTTTCAGGAAGAAAAAAAAGGGGAGGGAAACCCTAGTGGGCAGGAGCCAGAGATGAAGGTGGGGCCCTGCAGCTGTTTGAAGCCAGGAGGAAGGAGTCTCAACGGGCAGGTAATTCCAGCTGTTTGTGACTTCCCTCTGGTTAGAAAATAGGTCATCCACAAACAGGACTGGGGTTTACTCCCAGAGAAGAGAGATGACTGAACTTAAGACTAGGGAAGGAAATATCACTGACTAGTTAGGGCATGAGAGAAATGGACAACTCTGAGTTTCTACTTAATATCATCAAATATATCCTTTGCCTTGTGATTTGATTTCAGATTGAGTTGAGAATTTAACCACTGTTTTTCAGGTTTGGTCAGACTAAGCTGGAGTTAGGGCTGTTGTGGAAAAAAGAGAGCAACTAGTATAAAGTCAACTAGTCAACAAGCATTTATTAATCACCTACTATATGCCAGGCATTGTGCTAAGTACTAAGGATATAAGGAAAGGCAAAAACAGGAGAAAGGGATAAAGACTATACTGGTTAGCATCAAATTAGGGCTATATAAATTATATGAGACATTAGAAATACATCTGCATTTTGAGTCAACTGCTCAGGTATTTCCCACATGCCAGGAATTCTAATAACTATATTCTTGGCTAAGTCATTGTGTAGGTGTGATTGTACCCACTCATTTAAACTTTTCACAAATTGCTTCATGATATTTCTAATATTATCATATTGTTATTTATTTTCTTGTATTTAACTTCTCTTTCCAGTTGACTGTCATTTTTATTGTTTGCTCTACAGTACCTGGCATAGTGCAGTGCATAAGGTGTTTGAATTCATTCACAATGAATGCATTGTGTTTAGCTAAATGTGTTTATGTGTAATTATGTGAGCATGGGAAAAAGGGGAGTAGCCAGAAGGTTAGCATAAAATATTGTTGTTTTGGGCTTATCTTTTTTTAAAAAAAATAAACCAAATCTTTTTTAGTTAATGTCTAGGGTTTCTTTCTTTATAACATTCTCCAGAATGACCTTCTTTAACTTTAGACCCATTGATTGAAAACTTGGATAACATTTCTATGTCTAGCTTTCTGAATCTCTGTCTATAGATTTCTTGATGGAGATTTGTAAGGTTTGTTCATGATTCTGCTGATGCCTGGGAAAAGGTACTGGATTTCCATTAGCTCACCCCTATTTCCAGTTTGTTGACTTTCTGGTTTGTTAATCACTCAATAATACGTGCCCCCTTTCATAACTCTTTGACTCCCAGTTTTCTGAACCTGGAAACAAAACACATAGTGCATATGTATATGTACATTTATATAAAACATAATAAAAATATTTTAATTTATTTAATACATTTATATAACATATATGATATGAACCAATCTTCCAGTCCAATCTGCTCCAAATAATTCCTAGGATCACAGATTTAGAACTGGAAGAGAATTTATTTAAGTTGGGATTTAACCCTAAGGCCTTTAATTGCAAATCTAGTTGTCTTTCCACTTTTTCACCCCACCTTTGAAGAAAAAGGAAGGAGTGAATGTGACCAATGGTAGTTGAATAACTTTACCAGTAGAGATTCTCTCCCTATTCCTAGCATCATCACCCCTCCTCCTGTGAGCCCTGGGGTTCCAGGAGTTTCAGTGTCTACAATATTATACTAGAAGAATACTTGAAGCTAAATTCTCCTTTTCCCATCCTCTGTTCTCATAAAACAGGTTAGGTAATCAGTTTCTGTATGCTATATTGCATGTCCTTCCATATTGATATCTGTCTCACTGTTCCTACACAATAATTTTTAAAGCAAAGCCATCATTTAGTGTCTAGTGTCTAGTGTCCTCAGCAAGAGATAGAGAAACAACAGAAAGGTAGACATACTACAAAAATAGAGACAAGTTGAGGAGAGGCAGACCAATAAAGACAGAGAATGTGGAAACAGATCATTATAAGAACCACTCACTTGCATGCAGGTGGCATCTTGGCATCTTGGCATCTTCAGTACTGTCCTGCCTACATAAAGGTTATTACAATGACAGACATGGTTACAGTCAGAAGAATATACTCCCTGAGTTGTTTGTCCAATAGTGAGTATGAATTTGTAGTGAGCCATTCACACTTTGGCCTACTTGCCCTCAAGATCAAGAGCACACATTTTTATGATAGCTAGTCAAAGATAGGGTTTCCATAGTCTATAGCATTGTTTTTCTTTATGGGAAAACAATATTCCAGATAGGAACAAAACTGGAAACCTCCAGAGCATGGTGCTTTACTTGGAAAAATTATCTCTAGATGAAAATCTGGGCTGTGAATACAATAATTGACAACTAGATCATCCCTCACCCCTCTCCACCTGTTACTGGTTTATTGTTTTGTTAACTCTTGTACCAAGTTATAAAGCAATTAAAGGATATATTTTGGTATGTTATCATAAATTAATATGTCTCATTAATTAATCAATTGGCTCTGAGTGCATAAACTAGAAAAATCTCTTTTCCCATAAACTCATCTCTCAATATCAAATTCTTGTCTCAGGGGGGGAAATTGAGATTACTGACTAAATGACTGAATAATAGCCAGAATCACCATGCTTCTGTTTCCTCAGCAACTCTTGAAATCCCCACTATTGTTTCTTTCAAGATGGCAGTCTCTGGAGAATCCTTCTCAGATTTTCTCCACAGAATACTTTCTCCACAGGATAAGCACTGAACAACTTCTCTCAAAATGTTTCTTTTAGTCTTTTGGAAAAATAAGCTTTCTTCTTTTTTTTTTCCAGGAAAGAGTTCTCTTAGTCCTTTCTCTCTGTCCCTATCTCTATAGCTCTCTCCATATGACAATAAAATTTTAAGCTTTTATTCCTTCCAAAGATCCAATAACAAACAATATATGCATTATCTCTATGGAAGGGTACTTTGGAGCTAAGGGTTATGATAATAATTATTATTATAATGATTAAAAGATGATACTAATAACTAATGGTTCAATTATATAGAGAGCTTTAAGGTTTACAAAGTGTTTTCCTCCTAAAAACACTGCAAATCAGGTTGTGCACGTAGTATGACCTCCATTTTACAGATGAGCAATTAAGTTACTTGTTCAAGATCACAAAGCTAATAAAAATGATAGCTGGAATTTGAAGTTAGGCCTTTTGAAGTCAAGCCCACTACTCTTTCTAATATATAATATTACCTCTTAATATGACCTCCTCTATCACCAGAGACTCCTGTCTAGAGATCCTGGAGGCCTCAAACTGTCAGAATAGAATAAATTGGCTCTCTTACTTCCACCTAGGACTCTTAAGCACATAATCCAGTTTTTCTCTCTCAAGGTAGTACTTCATGTTCTGAATTTTTCCCTGCCTCTCATTAAAACTTATCTTTCCTATATTATAATCCCTCAAGACCCTCATTTCCAACTATTTAAAGTGTTGGCTAATTAATTTAATAAACTATGCTAAGGGGTTGATGTAGTTTAATCTTAGGTAGCTAGCATGTTTGCATTTTAATATGGTTCATTTATTATTTAATTAGGTTCATGCCTAATCCCAAAGGACAAAGAATGGGAATTTCAGATGTTGTGGAAGATGTAAAAGGAAGGTACTGTATGGGACTTTTTTTTGTGTCTTTATTTATTTATTTTTATTATTAAAACTTTTTATTTGCAAAACATATGTATGGGTTATTCTTCAACATTAACCCTTACAAAGCTTTCTGTTACAAATTTTTCCCTCCTACTCCCCACCCCTCCCCTAGATGGCAGGAAATCCACTACATGTTAATTATGTTAAAATACTTGACAGGGGCAGCTAGGTGGTGCAGTGGTTAGAGCACCAGCCCTGAAGTCAGGAGGACCTGAGTTCAAATCTGGTCTCAGACACTTCCTAGCTGTGTGACCCTGGGCAAGTCACTTAACCCCAATTGCCTCAGCAAAAAGCAAAAAAAAAAAATAATAAAATAAAATACTTGACAAATTGATATATGTTGTATGGGACTTCTTATATCTCAGATGTAGTCCTGTAGGCAACTGTCAATTCTACTTATAATTAAGACTGATCAGGGGCAACTAGGTGGCGCAGTGGTTAGAGCACCAGCCCTGAAGTCAGGAAGACCTGAGTTCAAATCTGGTCTCAGACACTTAACATTTCCTAGCTGTGTGACTCTGGGCAAGTCACTTAACCCCAACTGCCTCAGCAAAAAAAGCAAAAAAAAAAAAAAAAAAAAAAAAAAAAAAAAAAAAAAAAAAAAAAAAGGACTGATCTTGAATTTACCTTAAGAAGCATTTTCATGTAGTGGACAGAACACTGAACACTGACCTGGGAATCAGGAAACAATTTCCAGTCCTGACTCTGGTCCTAAGTTTCTCAATGATCTTGAGCTAATGTCCCTGGACCTCAAGTTCCATATCTATAAAATGAGGTTGGATTTAATGATTTCTTTCTTTGGGGGGGTGAATTTAATGATTTCTAAAATCATCTCAGCTCTGATATTCTATTTTTCTGTCACATGCTTCTATTTAAAGAAATGTTCAAAGACAAGTAAAGTATGTTCCCTCACTTTCTCCTCTTTTCGTTTCTTTTGTTTGTTTATTAAAGCTTTTTATCTACAGAACATATGAGTAATTTTTCTACACTGACCTTTGCAAATTTTTTTTGTTCCAAATTTTTCCCCTCCTTCCCCCAACTCCCTCCCCTAAATGGTAGCAGGTAGTCTAATACATGTTAAATAAGTTAAAATATATGATATACATATCTATACAGTTATCTTGCTGCACAAGAAAAAATGGATCTAGAAAGAGAAAAAAAACACAACAAAATGCAACAGAATGCAAACATTCACAGAAAGCGTTAAAATGCTATGTTGTGGTCCACACAGATCCCACAGGTTTCTCTCCGGATGTATATGACTATCTTCATCGCTGAACAATTGGAACTGGTTTGAAACATTTTATTGTTGAAGAGAGCCATGCCCATCAGAACTGATCATCAGTCTTGTTGTTGTGTATAATAATTTCCTGGTTCTGCTCATTTCACTCAGCATCAGTTCATGCAAGTCTCTCCAGCTCTCTCTGAAATCGTCCTGCTGGCCGTTTCTTACAGAACAATGACATTCCATAACATTCATATACCATAATTTATTCAGCCACTCTCCAATTGATGGGCATCCATCCATTCAGTTTCCACTTTCTAGCCACCAAAAAAGGACTGCCACAAACACTTTTGCACATGGGGTCCTTTTCCCTCCTTTATGATTTCTTTGGGATATAGGCCCAGTAGAAACACTGCTGGGTCAAAGGGTATGCACAGTTTGATAACTTTTTGAGCATAGCTCCAAATTGCTCTCCAGAATGGTTGGATCCATTCACAGTTCCACCAACAATGTATCAGTGTCCCAGTTTTCCCACATCCCCTCCAACATTTGTCATTTTCTTTTCCTGTCATCTTAGCTAATCTGACAGGTGTGTAGTGGTACCTCAGAGTTGTCTTAATTTGCATTTCTTTGATCAATAGTGATTTGGAGCACCTTTTCATATGACTAGAAATACTTTCAATTTCTTCATCTGAAAATTGTCAGCTCCTATCTTTTGACCATTTATCAATTGGAGAATGGCTTGAATTCTTATAAATTTGAGTCAATTCTCTATATATTTTAGAAATGAGGACTTTATCAGAACCTTTGAATGTAAAAATGTTTTCCCAGTTTATTGCTTCCCTTCTAATTTTGTCTGCATTTCTTTTGTTTGTGCAAAAATATTTTGTTTGTATATAACTTGATATAGTCAAAATTATCTATTTTGTGATTAATAATCATCTCTAGTTCTTCTTTGGTCACAAATTCCTTTCACTTCCACAGATCTGAGAGGTAAACCATCCTACGTTCTTCTAATATGTTTATAATATCATTCTTCATTTTGACCTTATCTTGGCACACGGTGTTAGGTGTGGGTCAATACCTAGTTTGTTTCTTCCCATACTAGTTACCAATTTTCCCAGCAGTTTTTGTCAAATAGTGAGTTTTTATCCCCAAAGCTAGGGTCTTTGGGTTTATCAAACACTAGATTACTATTATCATTGACTATTTTGTCCTGTGAACATAACCTATTCCACTGATCCACTACTCCGTTTCTTAGCCAGTACCAAATGGTTTTGATGACCACTGCTTTATAATATAGTTTTAGATATAGTACAGCTGGGCCACCTTCATTTGCTTTTTTTTTTCATTAATTCCCTTGAAATTCTTGATCTTTTGTTCTTCCAGATGAATTTTGTTGTTATTTTTCCTAGGTCAATAAAATAATTTCTTGGGAGTTTGATTGGTATAGCACTAAATAAATAGATTAATTTAGGTAGTTATTATTATTATTAAGTTAGGTAATTATTATATTCACTAGACCTATCCAAGAGCAGTTGATAGTTTTCCAGTTGTTTAGATCTGACTTTGTGTGTTTTGTAGTTTTGTTTATATAGTTCCTGACTTTCCCTTGGCAGATATGTTCCCAAATATTTTATACTATCAACAGTTATTTTAAATGGAATTTCTCTTTGTATCTCTTGCTGTTGCATTTTGTTGGTGATGTATAAAAATGCTGATGATTTATGTGGATTTATTTTGTATCCTGCAACTTTGCTAAAGTTGTGAATTGTTTCTAGCAGTTTTTTGGTTGATTCTCTAGGGTTCTCTAAGTATACCATATCTGCAAAGAGTGATAATTAGATTTCCTCATGACCTACTCTAATTCCTTTAATGTCTTTTTCTTGTCTTATTGCCAAAGCTAGCATTTCTAATATAGTACTGAATAGTAATGGTGATAGTGGGCAACCTTGTTTCACCCCTTATTTTATTGGGTGGTTCCAGTTGATCACCGTTACATATGATGCTACCTGATGGTTTTAAATAGATGCTACCAACTATTTTAAGGAAAAGTCCATTTATTCCTATATTCTTTAGTATTTTTAGTAGGAATGCATGTTGAACTTTATCAAATACTTTTTCTGCATCTATTGAAGTAATCATATGGTTTTTTTTGTTAATTTGGTTATTGATACAGTCAATTATGCTAATAGTTTCCCTAATATTGAACCAGCCGTGCATTCCTGGTATAAATCCTACTTGATCATGGTGTATTATCTTGTGGAAGATTTTCTCTAATCTCTTTGCTAATATTTTATTTAAGATTTTAGCATCAATATTCATTAGGGAAATTGGTCTATAATTTTCTTTCTGTTTTTGTTCTATCTGGTTTAGGTATCAGTATCATAAAAGGAATTTGGTAGGAGTCCGTCATTCCCTATTTTTTCAAATAATTTATATAGTATTGGTAGAATTTAATGTTTGGTAGAATTCACATGTAAATCCATCTGGTCCAGAGGATTTTCATTTTAGGGAACTGATTAATGACTTGTTCTATTTCTTTTTCTAAAATAGGACTATTTAAATAATTTATTTTCTCTTCTGTTAATCTGTTCAATCTATATTTTTGTAGGTATTACTCCATTTCACTTCATTTATCAAATTTATTGGCATAAAATTGAGCAAAGTTAACTCCTAATTATTACTCTAATTTCCTCTTCGTTGGTGGAAAGTTGTCCTGTTTCATTTTTGAGACTAACATTTTGATTTTCCTTTTCCCTTTTTCTAATCAAATTACCTACAGGTTTATCTATTTTGTTGGGTTTTTTTCCATAAAACCAACTTTTAGTTTTATTTATTAATACAATAGTTTTTTACTTTCAATTTTATTAATCTTTCCTTTTAGTTTTAGGATTTCAAGTTTGGTATTTGATTGGGGTGTTTAATTTGTTGTTTTTCTAGCTTTTTTAGTTGCAAGCCCAATTCATTGATTTTCTATTTCTCTATTTTATGCAAGTAAGCGTCTAAAGATATAAAACTTCCCCTTATCATTGTTTTGGTTGCATCCCACAAATTTTGATATGTTGTCTCATTATTGTCATTCTCTTGGATGAAATTAGTAATTGTGTCTGTAATTTGCTGCTTCACCCATTCATTCTTTAGGATGAGATTATTTAGTTTCCAATTGCTTTTGGGTCTATTTTCTCCTGGCCTTATATTGCATGTGATTTCTATTGCATCATGATCTGAAAAAAAATTGCATTTACTATTTCTGCCTTCCTGCATTTGATTTTGAGGTTTTTATGTCCTAATACATGGTCAATTTTTGTATAAGTTCCACGAACTGTTGAGAAAAAAGTAAACTTCTTTCTTTCTCCATTTAATTTCTTCCAAAGATCTATCATATATAACTTTTCTAACATTTTGCTTACTTCCTTAACTTCTTTCTTACTTATCTTGTGGTTCGATTTATCTAGTTTTGAGAGAGCAAGTTTGAGATCCCCCACTAGTATAGTTTTACTGTCTATTTCTTCTTGCATCTCTCTGAACTTTTCCTCTAGGAATTTCCATACTATACCATTTGGTGCATATATCTTTAGTATTGATATTGCTTCATTATCTATGGTACTCTTTAGTAAAATATAGTTTCCTTCCTTATCTCTTTTGATTAGAGCTATCTTTGCTTTTACTTGATCTGAGATCAGGATTGCTACCCCTGCTTTTTTTTGCCATTCAATGCTTTTTTATTTTTTTTAAATAAAGCTTTTTAATTACAAAACATATGAATGATTTTTCTACATTGACCTTTGCAAAAACTTTTTTTCCCCAAGCTTTTCCCCTCCTTCCCCCCACCCCCACCCCTAGATGACAGGTAATCTAATACATGCTAAATAGGATAAATTATATGACAAATACAATACATCTATACATATCTATACGGTTATCTTACTGCACAAGAAACATCAGATCTAGAAAGA